>LPNX010619867.1:48895-81233 GCA_001517045.1 Pseudotsuga menziesii | reverse complement strand
TTCATGTCAACCAAGGCTTCCATGGAGGTAAAACTTGAGGTAAAATAGCATGAGTTTTTTATTTATTAAAGATTTAGGAAAATTTCATGAAGAACCACTAAGCATTAGTCATTTTCATTTTCTATATAGCCTATTATGTCCATCCATTTCCATCATTTCCCACCCAATTATAACACTTCATCATTCATGCACATCCCCTTCAGATTCCAACCCAACATCTCACCCACCCAACTGGCCAAGCATAAAAAGAGATGGATACCTCATTGTTGTCACACAAGAACCAACAATAGGAAATCTTACTGCTGCCACACAAGAACCAGCAGTACAAAACGGTCCTCTGTTGCCATATAAAAATAATGAGGAGAAATAAAGCAGCTGATACACATCTTGAAAGAGAGGGATAGGCTCGACACAAGAACCTACAACATGAAAAGTTGATGTAGAAGCCATTCCTTCTCAAGAGTATGCTATCACACAAGCACGATAGAAAACAAATGCATGATTTCTTTGATTTGTTTGCTTTGTTCAGTGGTGCGCATAATGGTCCACATCTTCATAAGTCTTGATCATGAGCATGAGCATAATACATGTACAATGGAAATCCTGTAGCAGCCTTTTTAAGGTCTGATGTGAAGTGTATCTCAGCAGCATGAAGGTAATGATTACTCTCAACACTGGTCATTTGTCAAAGTTAACAGAATTTCTGAATTGAGTTTGATTATTGTGGAATGTGCAAAAGAATGTTTGGCATTATTTGACGTGTTACAAAGCACTCTATGGTAAGGGCATAACCAAAGAAAATTCTAGCAGCCTTCATTCAACCATGAGAATGGATGAAATTTACTGTGGTTTATTGCAATAAAATTTGCCATGAATTTGATGAGAAAATGGTTTTAAAACTCTTTTATTTCCCATGAATGATAATGCCTGTAGTGAGTTTGGCTTGTGAAGATCACTGGTATTTTTTTTGGCACTTGTGACATATGGAGGGTCTACAAATTCTGTGATTATGAGATGATATTTGAGCAGCTTGGGTCATCATAAAAGAAAATCTGCAAATGCGATCTCTTGCTAGTATGAAGATTTTCTGTGCATCGTCATTTTATTTTATTTTTACAAATACATTATAAGCACTTAATTACAACCATGGGGAATAAAAAATCGAGCTCACACAGTCAACTTCAAAGAGCATACAGTCATTTTTCAGGCAGCCTACAGTCATTTTTATAAGTTTGAGATGTGTTTCCAGCTAGCACATATATATATATAAAAATTGGATATTGACAGTGATAGTGCAGATACAAGAAAACAACAGTCCCAAAGTTCATTTGATTTCATGACTGGAAGGTAAAATACTCAGTTTGGGGGAAATGGTTGTTCACAATTAAGATGAAAACTCCTCTTTTGCATGAGGACATGCAACATATTCAGTTTGGGGGAGTGGTTTTTGACATTTTTGTGCATATTGATTTCTTTTATTCATCCACAGCTGACAAAAATGAAGAATTTGATTTGAGGATATATCACAAACCAAGAATTCGATCCTCATGAAATTTGTACAGGAAATGCATGGCAGCATGATGAACAACCGTGGCAAGTTTCAGCTCAATCAAGTGTACGGTTTTTGGGAAAATGACTATCATCACCTACAGCCAATTCGCATTTTTCTCAAAATCCGTGATGTGGGTTCATCTAATTTTTTGTAAGGAGATGCACTATAATGTTACTTACCTTCTTGCAAAATTTCAGCCCAACCCAGTTTGTAGTTTTTGAAATATTGGCTTTGCAAGTTCAGCTGCAATACATTGTTTTCATGTTCAAAAGTACAGAATTTGATTTGGGCATATCTTTCAATTGGTAAGTTGGATCCTCATGAAATTTAGACAGGGGATGCATAACATCATGACGAACAGCCATGAAAATTTTCAGCTCAATCCAGTGCATGGTTTTTGATAAAATGAACATAATCACCTACAGCCAATTCGCATTTTTCTCGAAATCCGTGATGTGGGTTTGTCTAAGTTTTGGCATGGAGATGCATTAGAGTGATTTCTACCTTCCTGCAAAATTTCAGCCCAACCCAGTTTTTCGTTTGGGAGAAAATCGCTTCAGAAGTTTCCCGTTAAAAAGGCTAAAACGCCGTAAAATATTGTCATTTCCAGTTTTCCGGCGGCTGAACAAAGGCTGAACAAAGTTTTCCGGCGGCTGAACAAAGGCTGAACATAGTTTTCCGGCGGCTGAACAAAGTTTTCCGGCGGCTAAACATAGTTTTCCGGCAGATGAACAAAGGCTGAACATAGTTTTTCGGTGGATGAACAAAGGATGAACAAAGTTTTCCGGCGGCTGAACAGAGTTTTTCGGCGGCTGAACATAGTTTTCCGGCAGCTGTGAGTCCGCCAAATTTTCTCATAAATCCTCTGCTATATGACTCTGCCAAATTGTGTTAAACTCTCTATTTCTTCTAGCTACAGCTGTGCAAATGGTAAAATGAAGAAACGAGTGAATGAGTTTTTTTTAAGTTGGATGCTACATAGGTATTGGGTTGCATGAGGACATGCAACAAGTTCAGTTTGGGGGAGATGTCAGGACATGGAATTGTCCATTTTTCCACCACTTATTGACATACTTTTCATCCATTTTTCATCCATTTCTTACCATTATTCCTCATTTATCATTCCATTTTCCATTCATTTGTTGCAGCTACGCATTGTACAGCCGCTACTTCCATTTGATGTTTTAAGTGGTTAATAGTGACTATTTTCCTTTATCTTTGATGAATTAAAAGACTATTATGCATAATTTTACTAATGATGGTTTATGGAGTGATTTGCCACGTACAGGATGCTCACAGCTAGCTGTTACAGCCTTAACCAAAAACGCATGCCACATAAGAACATCTTTATTCGCGTCTTGATTTGTGGGCAGATGAAAAAGAATCTCAAAAATATGAGACATGGGTTTTGTGCGTAACATCCTCATTTACCTGAATCGCGAGGAAATCTCCAAACAAAGCTACGGTTTGCGATATGCAGGTGGTTCTTCGAAAGGGTATTTTCTAGATTTGGTGTTGCAGCCGGTTCCAAAGTTGCCAGTAGTTACGGCCATGTTTCAGCTGTTACAGATCACAAGCTGGGGGTTCAGTTATTCATTTCCAGGAGATAATTTTATGTATAAATATGTAATCAATCTCATTAAGAAGGGATTATTATTGATGATTGATTGATGATAGATTGATTGATTAAGCATGATAGATTAGGCAGGATAGGAGATGGATGATAGGAGATAACACAATGTTGTGATGTAGGATTTGATCCAGATCTGTTGTAATTCTTCCATTATGATAATACATGCTGGCTGTTTCTTAATTCTGGAGTTGTAGATTTCTATTGTGGAGAACCAGCTCTGCTCAGTGGAGGAAGGGCCCTCTTCCCTGAGCAGATGCTGGTAGTGTTAATTGTGAGTGTGTTATTGTTTAGATCTACTTATTATTTTGTCCATTAAGCTTATCATAGTTGTATGCTTTCATTCATCAGATCTGTCATAATCGTTGTGTTGATAATTCATTTAGTAGTTTGTTGGCCACCATAACAATTCTTTAGATGTACGTAATCAGATCTTGTTTCATAGGAATAGATCTTGTTTGAAGTGTATTTGATTTACAGTTCGATTTATGAATAGGTTTGAGTATTGGTTTCTTTTCAAGTAGATGTGATCTAGTTTACAAAAAGTTTCGATTGCATACCAATAGGTAACAATGTCAGGTAGAAATTGTACTTGCATATATTTTGCACGATAGCTTTGAAATAAAAGACTTTCTCGGGTTGACAATAAATCTTGTACACTCTATATGTTGGTAATAATCTACTTGCATATTGGGTGCCCAACAGGGAGTCCCAGGGAAAAATGCCAGCATAAAGGGAAAGAGGAGTATGAAGCTCTTGCTCAAGGACATGGCAGGACTAAAAGGGACTCATGGACCTAAGAGAGGACTCACAGCATGGGTACCAAATGCAAAAGGATCTAACTAGGACACCCATGTATAGGAAAGCTATACCATTCACATAGTACCACTTCTAACAGTTCAACATGAAGGTTCTGTGATACCATGGAATGGGTTGGTACCTAAGTTTAAAATGAAACAGTCATAAGGTCATGCAAAATGCAGGCAAATATGAAATCCTAACCTATATGCCAGTTCAGATGTAATACTTGTGATAGGAACGAATGGGCCGAAGCCTTGGAGAGAGTGTAAAAAAACGGGTCTCTACATGACAACCATATTAGTCCAAAACAACCCAAAATAGTCAATAAAGACTGCAAACTATAGGATATAGGGAGGAATGATCATGACAACTGCACCCAAAGGAAACAATGCGGTGAATGATGAGACATAAAAGGGAAAGTAAGGTGTAGACCAAACGTTCACATATCGACTACCACCCTCTTGAGGGTGAACACTAGTATTAAGACCAGACGAAGGGAGTGATATGACCACTCTCAAATCCATCAATAAGGTAAGGGGTGGTAGTGCCCCCAAGTCCAACACCAGGGTAAGCACTAGGACCAAGGACGGGTGACAGGATACCAGGAATGCCGAAAATAAAAGGATATGAACTCAAGAGAGCATAAATATCCTCAAATAACCGCGATCCCAAAGGCCAACTAGCACACAAAGAGCACACTCCTAAGAAAATATACAACCAAAATACAAGCAAACCAAGGGGAAGATATGTGAGCTCCCGAATGCAGTAGGTATGTATCACCTAAGAGAGGCTCGAAACTCCCATAAACTACAATTAGAGGTACGTAACCAATTATAGTGGCCCTCAGCTTCAACGCATAAAGTGACTGTGTTGTCTAACCCCTACCTGTTCAGGAAACCTACATAATAACCTTTGCAAATACCCCCTCAATAGCCTAGGTAAGGCAACTAAGGTCATCTCAATATAATCAATGCTCAAGTGAACAGTCACAGGCGGGATTGACTGTATGGGTAGGGTAGCAAAGCCCAAAACTCTCAAAAGAGACCCCAGATATGAATACAATCCTAGAAATATCTTCGGTGCTCACATAAAGTAACCAAGGGTGATCCCAGCCATAATCACATGCACTGCCTCGTGCTTAACTCCCTTGTAAGAGGAGCATCCTGAGAAACAGTAATTATACCAAGGATTTCACTCTCTCACTTGGACAAACACCTACTTGTTGTTGTTTAGTAGTCTTGGAGAATTAACTCACAATGAACTATTCCAAGACTCTAAATCCTAATCTTGTTTGTGAACCCTATGAAAGAAAAAATGTGTAGTTCATTTTAAATTATGCGTTGATTTTAATTGGCTATAATTACTCAAAGGGAAATGGCTGTGCAACTAGTGATATGAAGACTCAACAGTAAAGTAAAAGTGCACACCATAACAAATAATGCTAAGTGCAATCTAGTAGAATGAAAAACAGGGTATGCCACTTCATGAGATGCATAAATATATATTCCTTTCTGAATGCGAATGCAATCCTTCCTATATGAAATCCTAAACACAACTCTCATCCAAGAAATCCAATGCAAGTACCTCCTCAAATCCATATCTAAGATGCAACTAAGAGTGCAACTATTTTGTATTTTTCAATATAAAAGAATGAAAAATGCAATAAAAGTAATCTAAAACTCTCAGTCTCTACAACAAGTATAAAACACAAGCCCAGCAAGACACTAAGACAAAAAAGAGTAATGCACTAATGGAAAAACAAAAAGATAAATGACTAAAACTAATTCAAAGAAAAATCGGTCTCTAGTCACAAAAGAAGCAGTCAACAAACACCATAAGAACCCAGGAAGAACCACCCACACTCACAACCCACCCAGGAACTTCCCACAACATCAAACTCAACCAAAAGGGAGGATGTACGTGACTGTTTAAAGAGAAGCTATGTATGTACACGACTTTTGGCCAAAAACCTTCATGTATACGTGACTTTTGGCCAAAAACCTACAGATACAGAGAAGAAAGTGGTAAAAAGAAATCCAAGGGTCAAACCAATAAAGGGGAGTGTCAATGGATGAACATACTATAAAATGTGACACAGAAACATCGGAGAAACAAAGAGCAAGTCAATAATATCAAGCACATTGTGCCCCCAACCCCAAATAAAATCAAGGAACATTCCCAGTGGAGTCGCCAATTTTGTTACAGAGAAAACTTCATATGGCTTGGGGTGTACCACAATAGATAGAGAAGCTGCAGAAACCAATCCCTTCCCAATAAGCAAGAGAAATAGAACATATAACACTAAAATATCTTGAAACATACCTTATTCTGGATGGTTGATGTAGATCCTTGTTGAGATTTTTCCAATCCCGCTTGTGTTATCAATTTGCTCTCTTAACAACAACAAACAATACAAGCATGTTATATAATGGTGTCAGACCTACCCTAGCATATATAATCAATAATGTATAAGCAATTAAAAGCTTCCATGGATTCAATATTCATTTAAATGCACATCATTGGATAGGAAAATATATTTCTATTAATATAAATCAAAGATTACATGAGTGACAACCTCTGTTGGCACGTCTGTGAATCGGAGAATTCGAGTCCTCCACCTGGGCCTCCTTCACCTCAATCCTCCATCTCTCGATAGCAAGATCACAATCAAAGGAAAGCTTGGGAAGAACACAAAGTGCTCCAAGGGACAAAGAGATGCAGACTCAAGTATAAGCAAGCTACGGAAACAATGGACTATAGTTTTCTTGCTCTTCAATTCCTCTCTCCTTCAATGTATCCAAAGGGTTCCTTATATAGTGATTCAATGGGGTAAGGGAAGGTCAAATCCGAGCGATCTCGAGGCATATGGAAGGCCAGGAGACAAGTGAATCTGATCCACATCAAGGAAAACTCCAAAAAATATTTGTCCTTTTGCACACATCCTGATGTACATGGGTTTAAGGGTAATATCTATGTGTATACGTGAGAAAGGGATTAAAAGTTGCGTACAACAAATAATGAGTGTTTTTAGGGATGATCTTGGAAACATCAAAGGTACAAAAATAGTCCATGGGGTCCAAAGAGTGCACGGAGGGACAAGGAAGGCCATAAAAGTGTGATCAACCATGTGTGGTAAAATCAGCTATAACAAGACCCAATCGGGGTCGTCTCTCACCCACTTCTCCCTCCCCCAAGGTACATGTATGTATCAATTTATTTGAAAAATTCATTGCCCCTCCATGTAGTATAGTTTTATTTGTACATGAAAGTATGTTTTTCGTGCACCCATTGATTTTTTGACATTGACATATATATTATTTTATGCAACTTGATAGTGAACAAGTGGTTATTGAAGAGAACCTATTCGGAGTCATCGCTCACCCACCTCTCCTCCCCCCCAAGGTACATGTATTTCTCACTTTCTTTGAGAAATTTATTGTCCCTCCATGTAGTATGGTTTTATTTGTACATGCAAGTATGTGTTTCGTGCACCCATTGATTTTTTAACATACACATATATTTTTTCTTATGCAGCTTGATAGTGAGAAAGTGGTGCTTGAAGAGTGCCCAATCAGGGTCACTGCTAGTGAGGCACCATGACCCACCATAACTTAATCACGTACAGTAAGTAAAATTTTTATATTGGTTTGGAATTTGAACAAATGTACATATACTTTTTATAGGTTGGTAAACTAACTTACAAATTTTGGTTTTTCTTTAGTCTCCTCTAGTGCAACCTGTCCCTCTTGTTTAGCATTGAGGATCACCACTGAGGAGCCGTAAAAGAAAGACAGACTTCTTAGAAGACACTGACAATGGCAGTGAAAGGGGGGATAAATAGAATAAATGTATAGGGGGGATACATACATGTAACTTTTTGTTTGTATACACATAGATGTACAGTTTGATCCACTATTTTATATTATGGTCATGTGGCATGCCAATTTTTATAACATTATTTGTATACATATATAATATAAAGCAAGGTTCAACTTTATACATATATGGTTGACTTGATTTTGGAACATGACATGTTTTGTTCACCTATGTGATATTATGATATTATATACCTTACCATGACATATCATACTGACTATTTGAATATTTCCAATTCTTCAAGGAAGAATTTATGACTCATCCAACTAAGATCAAGTAACCATTAAGTAAATCATGGGAGATAATCACTAGAAACCATAACCATAACCATACCATACAATACATAAATTCCATACACTAACATCATAATATCATAGCCATACCAGTAACACCATAACATCATACATGTGTTTATACTTCTAAGTCATGCATGCATGTGAACTTCCACTTGTGATCCATGTTCAACCCTATTCATTTTGTTTCATGTATGGTCATAACCTACTTATATGGCCTTGTTGTTTCTACTTAAATGATACTAACCAATATAATGATCTAAGCCTAATGATAATAACATCATACCATACTAACATATTGCACCATACTAATATACCATACCATACCCTACAATACTAACATCATACCCTACAATATCCTATGATACTAACATCATACCATACTAACATACCATACCATACTAATATACCATACCATATCATACCCTATGATACTAACATCATACCATAGTATCATACCATACCATACTAATATACCATACCATAACCTACAATACTAACATCACATCCTACAATACTCTATGATACTAACATCATACCATAATAAAATACCATACCATACTAATATACCATACCATATCATACCCTACAATACCCTGTAATACTAACATCACACCATAACAACATACCATACCATACATAGCTTGCAATTTGTAGTTCATGAAACGCTAGTTGTTTTTCAATTTCTACATGTACGTGTTTCTACTTCCATCTCATAACTTGTAAAGAGGTCATAAAACCCTAGTTCCATCTCAAAACTTCTCAACACTAGTTATAGCATGTAATTGTAGTTCGTGAAACCCTAGTTGGTTTTCAATTTGTGCATGTACATGTGTTTCTACTTCCATCTCATAACTTGTAAAGAGGTCACAGAACCCTAGTTCCATCTCAAAACAGCCCTAGTTATAACATGCAATTTGTATTTCATGAAGCCTTAGTTGCTTTTCAATTTGCACATGAACATGTGTTTCTAGTTCCATCTCATAACTTATAAAGAGGTCACAAAACCCTAGTTCCATCTCATAACTTCTCAACCCTAGTTATAGCATGCAATTGTAGTTCACAAAACCTTAGTTGGTTTTCAATTTGTACATGTACATGTGTTTCTACTTCCATCTCATAACTTGTAAAGAGGTCACAAAACCCTAGTTCCATCTCATAACTTCTGAACCCTAGTTATAGAATGCAATTGTAGTTCTTGAAACCCTAGTTGGTTTTCAATTTGTACATGTACATGTGTTTCTACTTCCATCTCATAACATGTAAAGACGTCACAAAACCCTAGTTCCATCTCAAAACTTCTCAACCCTAGTTATAGCATGCAATTTGTAGTTCATGAATCCCTAGTTGGTTTTCAATGTGTACATGTACATGTGTTTCTATTTCCATCTCATAACTTGTAAAGAGGTCACAATACCCTAGTTCCATCTCATAGCTTCTCAACCCTAGTTATAGCATGCAATTGTAGTTCATTAAACCCTAGTTGGTTTTCCACTTGTACATGTACATGTGTTTCTAGTTCCATCTCATAACCTGTAAAGAGGTCACAAAACCCTAGTTCCATCTCAAAACTTCTCAACCCTAGTTATAGAATATCATTTGTAGTTCATGAAACCCTAGTTGTTTTTCAATTTGTACATGTACATGTGTTTCTAGTTCCATCTCATAACTTGTAAAGAGGTCACAAAAACCTAGTTCCATCACATAAATTCTCAACTCTAGTTATAGCATGCAATTGTAGTTCATGAAACCCTAGTCACGTTTTCAATTTATACATGTACATGTGTTTCTACTTCCATCTCATAACTAGTAAAGAGGTCACAAAACCCAAGTTCCATCTCATAACTTCTCAACCCTAGTTATAGCATGCAACTGTAGTTCATGGAAACCTAGTTGGTTTTCACTTTGTACATGTACATGTGTTTATACTTCCATCTCATAACTTGTAAAGAGGTCACAAAACCATAGTTCCACCTAAAAACTTCTCAACCCTAGTTATAGCATGCAATTTGTAGTTCATGAAACCCTAGTCAGTTTTCAATTTGTACATGTACATGTGTTTCTAGTTCCATCTCATAACTTGTAAAGAGGTCACAAAACCCTAGTTCCATCTCTTAACTTCTCAACCCTAGTTATAGCATGCAATTATAGTTCATGAAACCCTAGTTGCTTTTCAATTTTTAGATGTACATGTGTTTCTACTTCCATCTCATAGCTTGTAAAGAGGTCGCAAAACCCTAGTTCCATCTCATAACTTCTCAACCCTAGTTATAGCATGCAATTGCAGTTCATGAAACCCTAGTTGGTTTTCAATTTGTACATGTGCATGTGTTTCTACTTCGATCTCATAACTTGTAAAGAGGTTACAAAAGCCTAGTTCCATCTCATAACATCTCAACCCTAGTTATAGAATGCAATTGTATTTCATGAAACCCTAGTTGGTTTTCAATTGGTACATGTACATGTGTTTCTACTTCCATTTCATAGCTTGTAAAGAGGTCACAAAACCCTAGTTCTATCTCATAACTTCTCAACCCTAGTTATTGCATGCAATTGTCCTTCATGAAACCCTAGTTGGTTTTCAATTTGTACATGTACATGTGTTTCTACTTCCATCTCATAACTTGTAAAGAGGTCACAAAACCTTAGTTCCATCTCATAACTTCTCAACCCTATTTATAGAATGCAATTGTAATTCATGAAACCCTAGTTGGTTTTCAATTTGTACATGTACATGTGCTTCTAGTTCCATCTCATAACTTGTAAAGAGGTCACAAAACCCTAGTTCAATCTCATAACCTTTCAACCCTAGTTATAGCATGCAATTTGTAGTTCATGTAACCCTAGTTGGTTTTTAATTTGTACATGTACATGTGTTTCTACTTCCATCTCATATCTTGTAAAGAGGTCACAAAACACTAGTTCCATCTCATAAATTGTAAATAGGTCATAAAACCAATCTAATGATATAAACCTAAAGATTTCATATAAACCTTAGTCCATTTGACTTGTTATTCATGTACATGTGTTTGAAATTCTAAGTAATGCGTGCATGTGAACTTCCACTTGTGATCCATGTTCAAACCTATTCATTTTGTTTCATGTATGTGCATAGACTAGGTATATGGCCTTTTGGTTTCTACTTAAATGATACTAACCAATCTAATTTGATCTTCAAACATAAAGAGGTCATAAAACCCTAGTTTGTAGTTACATGTCTCAATTTGTGAACCCTAGTCTAATTATGCGGGTTTTTGGCTTATAATTTAGTACGAGAATAATATAGCATGTGAACCCTACCAACACAGGAAAGGATGAGGGTTTTGAAGAGTTGACCGACCAATGATAGAGTTGCATTGAAGGAAACTAAGAAAAACCTTAGTTTACGAAATCAAAGCACCATTAAGTCATTGTGCCTTGAAAACAAAAGGGAGAGGGCCACCTAGAGGTAATCACATGCCAGGAGGCCAACGGAGTCAACGGTTCTTAGATCCAACCTCCATTTTCTGATCTATGTACAATTGAAAGTTGCATGAAAATGTCGTTCAGGGACACTCGGTGACTTTCGGTTCGGGAGTGAAAAAAGAAATAGAGCAAAAACAATTTCATGTCATTGGCTCCTGCAAGTCTGTATGGGAAAGGTCAATATGGGAACCCTACTAGCATAGGAATGGTCAAGGGTTTTGCAGATTTTTCCCACCAATGATAGAGTTGCATTGAAGGAAACTGATCAAAACCCTAGTTTGCGAAATCAAAGCACAATGAAGTGACCACGCCTTGGAAACGTGAGGGAGATGGCCACCTAGAGGTAATCTCATGCTAGGAGACCAATGGAGTCAACTGTTCTTAGATCCAACCTTTGATTTCCAACCTATGTCCAGTTTAAATTTGCAAGAAAATGTTGTTTAAGGACACTTGGTGACTTTCAGCCTGGGAGCGAAAAAACAAACAGAGCAGCAAAATTGCATGTTGTTGGATCCTGCAAGTTTGTATGGGAAAGGTTGATATGGGAACCCTGCCAAAAAATCCACGATAGAGAGTTTTCATGTGTTGACCCACTAATGTTATAGCTGCAAGAGTTGACCCAACAATGTAATTAAATGTACATTAATATAAAAAAACATCAAAAAAGTAAATTTCAACAACTCAAGAGCATGTTATTTTTCTATTTTTATTTGTTGGTGTGTAAAGACACCGGGTTGTTATTGGTGCCTCCAATGTGCTATCGATGGTGTTTGTATCCTAGGAATCGGAAAGGATAAACATTAGTACTCTCATAAGAAAATAAAGACAACCCAATGAAAATATGCAAACATCATTTATAGATAACTCACCTGAGGTTGTACGATCATGTTTATAGTGTCCAGTATCGTCTAGATAATATTATGTCTCTGAATGGTATCTGTCAATCACATGTTTATTACATTGGGAAGAAAATAAGGCTAAATAATTGAAATTGTGCTTTAGCATGCACTTTAAAGGTTAAATAACACACCTAACAATCTAGCCACACTTTACAATCCAGTAATGCCTGACAATGCACTCACTCGAGTAGGTCATCTGGATCATCTCTACTATTGATGGTGTCGAGCAATCTTTCGTGCTCTATATGAGGTAGAAAATATCATACATGTGACCTATTTTTGTTCGAAAGTGTGCGCATCTCGATGTTTATACCAACTACTAGGTTGGTGAAGTGGTATACAATAGCTCCTGGTCTATAATCCTGATATACATACCCACCCTTCCTTTTCTGTTGTGCTGCTAGTGTCAAGTAATCCCCTTTTATAACCATTGAGCTAGTTGTGAATTCAATATTTTCATCATTTGTAACATGTTCAAGAATGGTTTGTTTCCCCTCTAAGAAACGTGCCAACCAATAGTCAGAACCCCATTTTCCACAATGGTTTTTGGGTCGCGAGCCATGGGACACATGCCCTTTTCCATGCAGGATCCTCTGCACAATTATTAAAAGCATATGTTGTATCCCTATCATGGATCATCGTGATGGTGTGTTGGTTAAGGCATGGGAGTAGGGGGAAGAGGTCCAGGGTTCAAACCTGTGGTCCTATCCTCCTTTCGCACGTTTTGAATGGTGGCCATGCAATAATAAATGACGTTACACATTGGTTATAACATATAGTTCAGAGGATTTGATTTTGGATATGGTTTCTTTATTTATGATAAGGTTTAAATGGGTTATGTGGCACGTTAATATATGATGCTTAGATATGGACAAGAGGTTGTTCCATCATTTGTTTTATATGTTGCCAATATTTTATGTAGTTTTCGAATGGAGCGTATGGTGACCTTAGTGAAGGTATTGGGTTCAATTCCCCTATTTCTAACCCACATAACCTATAAATGATATTTTTCACCATTTTAAACAATTTTAAACAATTCTTGTCGAAACTTCAAATGCTGACAACTTCTGCATCCGAAGGTTGTTTTGCATGAAACAAATGTTGTTGGAAATATCTTACGATATCTTTCATCCTGTAATCTTTATTTTGTTGTTTGAAGACATTAAATTTAATTAAATTTGAGGTGACCATCCTGGATAACTTTGAGATGATCGTCCTAGATGAATTTCAATGAATCTACAAGATGACTTTGGTGCTTCTTTATGCATAGAATCATTTTGAGTAATGAATGCAATCCATCAAATCTTTAGATATCATGACAGAGGATTGACTATAAATTTTCATGATCGATGTGAACCATTCTATTTTACGTAAGATTTTCTTCATGAATTTTGATTGTCCTCAAATTGTAGAGATGATAGCCAACATTACCGAATGAAATACATAATTATTACATGGTGATGGACAAAGTGAAAAATAAACTAAATTTATTTCGCAAAGAACTCAATTAGAAGAATTTACATCAGATAATTTGGTAATATGTTGCACAATTTATTTGTTGGTATCTTCATATTGCAAATTATGTGCATAAAATGATTTGATCATTTCTAAACTCTATGAAATGGAGAGCTTCAAGTTTCGGTGGGTAGTAAGAAAAACAGGCCTACAATATTTCTTAGCTATCTAGACTCCAATTTGTGAGAAATTTGTTATTTATCAAGTCTATGGTGTTTACTGCAAAAACATGTACCATTGTTGCATAAATCCAATAACATATTGCTGCAAAATACCTATAGGATGTTGCGGTATCATTATAAAGTAATTTTTCAACAACATTTTGGGAGAAGAACGTAATTCAAGAACATGAAGATGAATGGTAATTTAGAACCCAATTTTAAAAGAACCAACAACAAAAACATCACCTCCAAGATTATTGATATGGGGATGTTGTATTGAGAATACCAAACACCAATGGTAGCACACACTCATTTTTTTGTTATTTATAAAACTATGTTTCTATAAATGAACATATATTCTACTGTAGAAGTTTTGGGAAACATACATGACACCATCATTTCCAACATTCATTGATGTATTTTGGATCTCTTTAAAAGACTTAAGAACTCCACTATGTGACAACAACAAGATGAAGGGAAGTCTTATGGAAAAAATAAAACCAATATTCATGTAGAAACGGTGAATGATCAAAGTGTAGTAAAAATAATAAAATTTTACCCACAATATTACATAGAAGATGCATCTACTCAAGAACACTACCACCTCTACAGTCTAATTGCATCAGCATCATCTATTTATTTTCCATGAAAACATGAGGACATGTTGTATTCTCATTTTAGCGAGAAGACTGGGTGGACAAAGAAAAGAACATGATTTTTTTGAAGCAATCATGAAGGTAATTGGTGATATGACAAACTTAGCTAGCAATCCTATAGTGGTTGACATATTATTGAATTTGGGACAACAACTATATTTTTTTGTATTTTTTTGATAGAATTTGTATTGAAAATTGAAAAGGGCATGTTATTACTTGAAATATTATCCTTGTGTTGGTGGGATCAACATTCTCTTCATCACTAGGTTTGAGACCATTAGCATGATAAGCATTTATACATATTATTTCTTGAAATCCTTATGACAAGTATTGAAAGGTTAATCTATTCAATAGTTGTAAGATGGTCTTTTCTGAAAATTCTTGTGGATTACGTAGTTTCCATCTCATATCAGATTTATGATGGATTCTACTTTGAAATCAGTATGGGATGAATTGTATACTCATCCCTTTGAACCATGCTTCTTTTACCTAAGGACAGGTAAAAAAAATCAATTTGGGGGAAGGGATGATCTATTGACTATGGAATATTAAGATATATGTACATATCAAACAACAAAATAAAATCATTATTAAAAGGATGGTACAACAATTACTAATGACCACTTTTAATGTAACAACAATTGTGTGTCAATGGATGAGGAATTTGTTGTTGAAACGAATTTCAAAAATATCATTTGATTGCATGTTTTGCAGTTGATGATGGGGTTTATAAATAATCTTCATCTGGTTGATTCATTTATTCCACAAGATTATCAATGAGTGAATCAATGGGATCAAGATGCAAGGAACATAAAACCTCATGATGATTAATTCACTTTTCCTCTCATTTACCCATGTTTGTTTTCTACAAAAGTGTAGAAATTGACTTGCACATATATTCCAAACAATGGACTGGGTATACATGAAAATTGGTGGAGATAAGCATTAAGGTAAGAAGAACAAATCCAACAAGTTTTGACTCAATCAAATGCACTTTTTTTGATAAATCAAGCATAGGTACCTACAACCATTTCCTTATTTTCTCGAAAACTGTGAATTGCATATCCGTCAAAATTGGTGGAAATAAGCATTATGGTAAAAAGAAAAAGTCCAACAATTTTCATCTCAATCCAATATATGGTTTTCAATAAATCAAGCATAGTCACCTACAACCACTTTATCATTTTATAGAAAACCATGATGTGGTTTTTCCTATTTTTGACCAGGAGAAGTATAATTTCATCCCTAACACCCTTACAAAGTTTGGTAAAAGCCCAGTTTGTAGTTTTGAAGAATCACATTTTTTTTAAAAGTTGTAGATTATTAGTCCACTAGTTGCAGAACCTGGGTTTCTTGCATTTTTTCCTTGAAAATGTTATGTTGGCATGCAAAATTGTTTAGAATCAAATTTCACACCTCTTAATGATTAGGTACATTAGTGGTGGCTTCTTGATGATGTATTTTGAGTCATGCATAAAAATGGAATGCCATTCAACATGGTTGAGACAAGGTTGCATGAAAACATGTAACATTTTCAATTTGAGGGAGACGACGGACCTTAGATTTAGCATCTTTTTATCAGCATTTCACCTTATCTATAAACACTTTTACCTATCTATATTATGTACTAATCCCTTCTTATTCTCATATACAAGTTTTTATGCTCAAGTAATTTTTCCATTACATGTCTTATTATTTCATTTTATTTTTCCTAACATTGAGGGAATTAGTTTACTATCTATTTACTTTGAATATTAAGTCATATTTTGGAAGCAGATACAAGATATTTGAGGGAGTTGTGTAACAACTACATAAACTCTACAGGAAGGTGCATAAACTATACAAACAAATCTAGAAACTCTATAGGTAGCTACATAAACTCCTATAGAAGCTATACAAAGTCAATAATTCAAATTTACCTTCAACCATAAAATTTAGAGAAAGATATTCATTAGGAGTAATGAACTTTTATAAATCCATTATTTATATTATTCTTATATGTCTCAAATCATGATGTTAAATTAAAGATGGTAAATGGAGGTGGATATGAGTGCATATTTGGCTTATCCACAAATATTTGAATATCTCTATCAAATATATGATGAACCTAAGATGTCAAAAGTTGTTAGGAGACATTTGGGATTAGTTTCTCTACCTAGATTCAAATTTGACTTCAAAGGTATTCTAAATAGCATGTAGTGAACAAAGATCTTGGAACTAGTTTTGAGTTAGTTTTTGAGATCCAAATTTTAGGAAATTGTGGAGCATATTTAGATCCTCATTTATTATTTGTTATGGAGAACACATGTATAAATACAATCTCTTTCTCAATTCTATGGGAAGATTATTAGAGCATTAGTCGAAATAAAGATGGAATAAAACTATATTTTCATTGATTCAATATAGATCATTACTTTCTTTTGCAATATGATTTTATTTCTTTTAGGTTGATGTAGTTGTACTTCATTACTTAGTTTTCATTTCATATGATGTGTTATGTTTATTTCTGCCATTTTATTTCAATGCATAGACAGAAATTTTAATGTTTATTTTATAATCATTGAGTTTAATGCGATGAATTTATAATCATTGAGTTTAATGCGATGAACATATTCACTTCTGGATTATAAGCACTAACTAGTATTTGTCAAGGACAGATTTTAAATTTTATTTCTGCAATTTCCCTTTATTTCAAGTGTGAGTTAGTTTTATAATTTACTTTCCTTCACAATGTAAATGTAGTATTAGAATTTACTTTTCCGCATAGTGTGGACTTAGTTTTAGGATTTACTTTTCTTGCAGAGTGTGGCGTAGTTGTAGAAATTTATTGTGTGCATAGTGTGAATGTATTTTTAGAATTTAATTTCAAGCAAAGCATGAATTTAGTTTTTGCATTTTATTTCCTCTCGTGTGTTTTACTTTCCTTGCAACTTAGTTTTGGTAGTTGTTTAGTTGCTAGTTTCTTGACAAGACTATGTAATTGGTTACACCATTGTTTGTAAGTAAGGTTATTGAACTACAACTTCAAGTATATAAACCAATGTAAGAGGATATTATGGTTTTCACATCCAGTGAACGGTAACTTGCAAGTTCTCAATGAACCCTTGGTTGACAATTAATGCACATTTATTAGTTTTTTTCTAAGTAATTAGAAGACACTTAAAAATCCCATCAGTATTATGTAAATACATGGACCATTTTGTGTAGGTCTCCTTTGATGATACCCTCATCTATTCCACAAATGATAAATAACACGAGGAGCACTTTCAGTTAGTGTTATCATTCTTAAGAGAATTGAAGTTGTATGGCAAGTTGTCTAAGTGTTATTTCTATCAGAAAGATATTTATTATTTAGGTCATACAATTTATGGAGAAGGAATTTCAGTAGAAATTGAAAACATTATGGTCGTAATGTATTAGCAAGTTCGAAGGAATGCTCATGAGGTGAGAAGGTTCATGGGATTAGTAGGGTACTATCGAAGATTTGTGGAATGTTATCAAATATTGTGAAACCCCTAACTACCTTGCAGCATAAGGGAATCAAGTATAAATGGGACAAGGAATGTAACATTGCATTCACTAAGATTAAATGATTACTAATAGGTCCACCAATCCTACGAGTGCATGATATGGATAAGGAATTTACAATGACATAGATGCCGCAAGGTAGGGTTTTTGTGTTGTGATAATGTGAGAAGGTGGAGTGAAAACTTATGCATTGAGAAAATTAAGAATTCATGATGAGAATTACTCGACCCGTTATTTAGATTCCTAGTAGTATTCTCAACACTAAATATTTGGAGACATTACCATTTTGGGTGAAGCTTTGAGTTTAAATATTATCACCAAATACTGAAGCATTTGTTTACACATAGGCACCTAAACATTAGATAGAGAAAATGGAATAAATTTATGAGTGAGTACAACTCTAGGATTTCGTACATTAGGGGGGGGGGCCTTAGTGGCAGATGCTCTAAGAAGAAAACTAAGGAATTTCTATCTAATTCCTTGAAATTTTGAGTTGAGGGAGAGAATATTAAGACAACTTCCTAGTGATAGTTGGTAACTAAACTTACATCTGCATTTTAGAACGGTAGGAAAGAGGGACCTAAGTTTGAAGGGTATGATCTCAATGAAAATGGATTGTTTATATTCCAAGAGAGGATATATATTCATGAGGAAGGATATATTAGAGGCACTATCCTCAAGGAATCCCACATAGAAGTCTATTGTTCACATACTTTTGTGTAGAATATTTATGTAGAGATGTAGAAACTCTTCTTATGTGTAGGGATGAATTGTGGGGTAGTCAGCCTTCTTTTTAAGTTCCTTGATTTCTAGTCAGGTAAAATTCAATAATCACCACTTAATAGGACCCTTACAACAACATGTCATTCCTATGTCCAAATTGGAGATCATTTCCATGGATTTTGTAGTGGGATTGCCTCTTACCTATCAAAGGTATGACACCATTATGATCGTAGTTGATAAATTGACCAAAAGAACTCACTTTATTATGGACATAGAAAATTATGATGTCACCAATATAACGTGAACATTCATAGGTGAAATTGTTCATATTCATGAGTTTCCAAAGAATATCATCTCTAATAGAGATGCTCAATTTACATTAAGGTTTTGGACAAGTATGTAGTCATCCTTAGGAACTTAGTTAAACTTAAGCATAGCTTATCATTCAAAGATAGATGATTAGACATGAAGAGTGAATCAAGTAGTGGAGGACAAGATCAGGACATATGTTATGGATCAACAGACCCATTTGGAAAAGAACTTACCCTTGGTATATTTTTCTTATGATAATATTTACCAAAACTCAATTAGAATTCCACCTTATCAAGCGTTGTATAGAAGGCCATATAGAACACTGTTGAGTTGGGTCAAGTTAGAATAGAAAGTGGTTGCAGTACCCCATTTTATTTAGAGATGGAAGGGAAGGTGATTCATATTAGACAAAGGTTCAAACAAGCATAATATAAACAAAATAGTTATGCTCATGCATATATAAATTACCTAATTTATATGGTTGGTGATGGATCTTTCATTTGGATAACACCTAATAAAAGTACAAACTCATTTGGAAAGGGGACAAAGTTTTCACCTTGATTTATAAGACCCTTTGAAATTTTGGGGAAAGTTGGACCTTCCACGTCGCATATTGTGGTGCCATGTTATTTTCATAAATCTCATAATGATTTTGATGTATCTTTTTATGACATTATATACCATATGAATCTCATAAGCTAAATTGGATCAATTAACATGTTTTGGATGAGGGGGAGATAAGGCTCAAACCACTATGGATATTTGACCATAGGGTTCAACATCTTAGACATTGTTTGGTGGACTAGGTTAAGGTCATGCAAGACAAGTATACCTCAAGTTATGGTATCTGGGATAATGCCAAAACTGTGCATCATGATTTTCATACACTATTTTTTACTGTAACATTGGGATAAAGTTTCCCAACAGGTGGACATATGTAACACTTTGTTTTGATTTTACCAACTAAACTACATTACAACAAACTTTGTATTTTTATGATTAGTTATGGAACTCGATTAGAGTGATAACATTATACTACATGGGAATATGGACCTACTTATATTGTGAAAGTTATGTATAAGTTTATGTTTGGTTACTGAGGATGTTCTTATGTGATTTACTTCCAGCATGCTAATAAAATTGAATAATTTGGTACGTGGATACTATTTTAAACTAAAAGTAATAATAAATAGATAAGGTACTGGTTGCATGGTAAATAGATAAGCTTAATTGCATTGTTTGACCATTATTAACATAGCAATCACATAGAAACAATTATACGATTATGCATGATCTTGTGTTTGGTAAACTAATATACAAGTCAAATGAGCTATGTGATAACTACATAAATATTAAACTAATGTGACACTGATATCATTGACATCGAAGAAGGAATTGTATGTTATGAATCATTAATAAATTATTTATATTTTTTGTTTGATACATAGTTATGATGAGTGGGAAAGTGCATATTTTATAACAAGTGCGATTTCCCAAAACAGTCATTCAATGATGTGGCTCTAAGAAGAACAACAATAGATCAGTGTGATCCTAATAGGGAGTTGACCCTAGTTCTATCAGGAGAGATGTAGTTAATATCCACCATTTATCCTGTAAAACCTAGAATTGTGGGAGGGTCATGTTTATCCATGCTCCCCAAGATGTGCGATCATCACTAGTTATTTCCTAATGTGGAAGTTTGGTTGATGTTGTTGACACTAATTCTTACGGGTTCTATATGGCGTTAGCTAAATGTAGTTGACGCTCTAGCATATTCCAATAGAGGTAGGATAGGATATGGAAGATAGTTTTGAATTAGAAAGACAAAGAAGGTAGTTAAATACGTTGAGGAAGTTAACTATCACACTTTGATACTTATGTGCGTTAAAACTCTTTCTTTACTATTTTGTGATAAAGTTAGTATACTATGCAATTCATATTATATTATTGTAAACTAGTTACTAATATCTTTAGATGATATACTTATAGATTTGTTACCTTACATGATTAGATGAGAGCAAATAGAAACTATGCATTAGAATAGCATATTGTTATTGTTAGTACATGCTAGAGTTATTTATGAACAACCTATACCTACATAGCTCACATACATGCCCTAGTATTATTCCAATTAAGTATTTACTATTAAAATATTAATTATAAAATATGCATGTTACTTTTAGATTGTGATTAATTATGATCATTAATATTAGACTATGATTAACTATGCGTATAAATGTTAGTTTTGATTAGTTGTGCTTACTATTTGTTAATTATTAATGTTAAATTGTGATTAATTATGCTTATTAATTACTAATTATTAATGTTAGATTCTGAAATTATCTTGAATTTTTTGGAAGAAGATGTGATTCATGACATTTTGCATAATATTGTATTTGACTTTTTCAATGAAGAGTTAGTGAAATTGAAGTTTGGATGGGGATGTTGGTTTTATGTTATTATTTAAGACCCTCCTGGAAATGAGTGTTGTTATATAAAAGAGGGAATGGAGGAGAATTTAGGGCGAACTGTCGAATGGAAAACCTGATTAATTATGGAGTTTTCGTTATTTGTGATTGTTGTTCTTATAACCACAACCATGAAGGGATGGGAAACCTAATGTTTCTCTAAGGTAGGTAGTCATAGAGGCCATTCCTAGTTTGTTGTGAGGATAAGCCCAATTTGGACATACTTGACCATTTGTGGCATACTTGTTAGTTTGGAAAGATGACATTCAGGTGCTAAATCAAACTAAATTAGAGGTATTCTCCTTGTTTATTTCATTTTTTTCCTTATCTAACTCTCAAAACAATTGTTGTCATTTGAAATGAATAATCTCTTGAGAGAGTTGTTAATTAAGTTGCTAAAAGAGTTATTGATAAAATATTTAAATGTTATATTGTTCACAAAAATATATTTAATTATGGAATATTTAATTTTCAGGCTTAAATCATTGTTAAGAATTTAAATCGAGAAATTGTTTCGTTTTATGTAACCATTAAGGACTTCCAACATACAGCTTGTATCCATACATGTAATAATAATTTAAACAAAAACACAACATTAGATGTCCTACATGGCTGAAAAAAGAAGAGTTCTAAGGGAAACATTTGGAAATAAAGGATTTAATTTCTCAGAGCCCCCCACCTTTCATCTTCTCCTCTAGTGAAATTGTAGCCTTTTCCTTGCTCTATGCATCCATTATACGTAATCTCAACCAATGCATTCTAGGGTCAAAAGTAATGTATTACATGAAAATTAGGTAAAGAGTTTGAATAAGGGATGCACAAATCTTCATTGTTAGTGCTATAAATATTAATAGTAATCCCTTAGTGAGCTCTATTCATAACATTATAAAGAGATAAAAAGAGAGAATTCTCATATTTACACATAAATACAAATCATAATATGTAAAGATAAATACTATATGTAAGAGATTTACTTAAAAATATTATTATAATGCAAATAGAAATATCTTTACAATAATAATAAAAAGCTCTAAATATCCATGTTTTAAGAAGTTTTAGAGTTTCTGTTTTTTGCAAGATCCATCATAAACTATAAAAATAAATACATTTCTAATATTTGATCCTATAAATATAAACCTCTATATCGATAGTTGTAAATATATCCTTATAACTATGTAAACCATGTAACCTTACAAACAGGTCCCATAACAATTATAATTATAGGGGATGTCTAGGATATTAATAATCATATTTGACATAAAATTAGAAAGCTAAACACAAGGTAAAAATATGAGTTATAACATTTTTCTAACTTATACATATGGGGAAAATGGAGGGAGGCGAGGGTTTCAGTATTTTTCAGGGTTTTAGTGTTTTCACGGATCTCTCCATTGCCTTCAGTGAGAGCTACCAAAATGGAGTCAAGCCAATTTTTTAACTGCCCTAGTACACACCATTTAAAAAAGCGGGAAGTGTCAATTTTGTGCAGGCGCTCGTACTACATATGGTATGGACCATGGATCTCTCCCGCCGGGGAACAACTAGAGAAATATGTTATAGGGTTTTAAGACCCATGTCACATCCCTCTCGACACATGACAAATTTTTGAAAGGATCCCTGTCAAAAGGTTTTTGTTTTGGCTCTCATCCATCTCATAAGCCTGAAGCCCATGTCTAAGTAAACCCTTTTGTTGTTGTGGAGTATGTTGCTTTGAGACAGTTTCTTTATCAAAATCCTCGTTTAATCTCTGATGTAGACCTGTTTCACTGTAAGGTGGGTGGTAAGATGATGTTTGGGAGGTATCATTCGTGCAAAGTTATCTTTTTTGAAGGTTTTTCGGATAGGGATTTGGTTCATAAGGAAAGAGGAAAGGAAGGTGAGTTGCAAGCTGTAGATCTCAGGATTAAGCATAGACTAAAACTTGAGAAAGCCTATAAAGGTAGAGGCTTATGTGTTATGGGAAAATATGTTACTTCTGATTTGGTTCTTAACCTCTCAAAAAATGCTCTTATTGGTAAGATGGAGTACATCAAGATCTCTTGTCTCGAGCTATTGGAGTGGGCCAAAGAAAAATGGAAGATGCTCATCAATATGGTTCCTAGGGTTTTAATGCTAGGGAATGGATCGTTATGTTTTATCTTTTTGTCGGTAGAATATAGGAAGGTCATCGAAGATCTATTTTTGTTCATTGAATCTAGCTAACTAGTACAGGATCGTTGGCACCTGGGATTTAACCCTTGGAAATAATGTCTATTGAAGAGGAACCTTTGAGTCCTTTTACCGGGGTTTCCTCTTACATGTTGGAATTTCCCAGGTTTTATGGAAGTTTCCAAATCCATGTGTCATTTTATGCTTATAGAATATGATTATATCCTAGCATATGATGGTTCAAGTTGATGTTTTGGAAGGCCTTCCTGATGATCTCGAGGTTGTTTGAGAAGGTGGTTCATTTGTTCAGAAATTGGACTATTTGAAAATACCTTTCATGCATCATAATTGTAGAGAGTCGGGCCATGTTAAAGCAAGGTGTCCTAACCGTAGGTTTGGTTCGACCATTGAAGAATTTTTTTGTCGATAAAGTATTTAGATGAAGACTTGGATACTGGACTGGTTCTCCCCCTTCCGCTAACTAAATCATCCACATTGGACTTTATTCGTAAGTTTTGTCTTCACCTTCTTATACTCTCAAAATTTCTGACTTCATATGTCATTTTTTATCTTTTGAGGAAGGAAGGGGTAAAATTTTCTTAGAAAAGACTTTGCATAGATTCCGTGCTTAAACCTTAGTCCTAGAAAGAGATATGAGAAGGCAGAAAATGTGAATGGCGTGGGAATTTCGGGAAGATCCTTTTTTCCTATGGAGTCGAAATCAAACCTTTGTAGGGTTCTTGATTTCCATGAAACAATTTCTCATAATGAAGAGGCTCTTGATGATACTAATGAGCCTGGTCATCCGGGGATAAATTTAACCCCTGCCCCTTTAGAATAATGTATTACTACCCTTTGTTCAAAGGATTTCCCCTCTCTTCCAGACACGGTTTCCCTTAAACCACTTTCAAATTACTCTATTTTCATTGACAATGACCTGAATACTCTCCCTATTTCATCCATTAGAGATAGGAATGTGACAGTTAGAAAACCCTCGATGTGAAAAAAAGGTAAATCTAATGAAGAAGAAGATATTGAAAATAGTTTCTTTAAACCGAAGGTTACTTCATTGTTCCAAAGTGGTTTATATAAAGAAGTTAATGCTGGAATTGGGGAACTTAGAGAATAGAAGGCCCCCAAATTGGTTACCAAATGGAACTACTATCTTTCAACATTAGAGGGTTCAACAATACACCTATAAAAACTTCTTTAAAAGGGTTACTGGAAAACATTAGACCTTCTTTCATTCTCCTCGGGAAACAATGATGGAAGCTTCGACAGCTTGTGATCTTTTCTTAAAACTAAAACCTAACTGGAAGTGTTGTTCTCTTGACTCTTTAGGTATTTATATAGGTTTAACCTTATCTTAGGAAACTTTCGTCACTTTGTTTAACTCTTATTCAATAGGATATAGTTTAATGATTGAGGGTAATATTATTGGTTTTGATACTCTAATTCAAATACTAAATATTTATGGTCCTCATATTCTGAAAAATGTTTTCTAGGATAATTTAAGAGTTATGGGATTCTTTGATCATAGTGGACTTATTTTGCGTGGAGACCTTAATCCCATTCTTGTTTATTCTAATATATGGGGTCTAGGAAGAATAAATGATCAGTTCCATTGATTTTTTAACTCCTTTTTTTAGTAATATGGTCTCATTGACATCAAACCTCTTGTGCACTATAATCCCTACCTGGTTAAACTGTTTTTTTTATGGTCAAAACCCTTTGTGACTCTCTAAGGCGTTTAAGATCCGGGAAGTTTTATGCGGGGTGATCAAATCATAGAGTGGTGGTCTTAAAACTAGACAAAGATAAATCTTTGAAGGCTTATCCTTCCAAGTTCAATAAAGTCAGGTTGGAAGATGACTCTTTTTTTTCTATGGTAAATTATAAGTGGCAGGAATACTCTGACCTTACACACCTCCCTCCTATTTTGTGTCAAAAAAAATCCTTTCTAACCTTAGTGGTGAGGTCAAATCTTAGGAAAAGAAATTAAAGTTGGAGAAGTAGGTGGCTCTGGTGGCTATTGAGGAAGAAATTGACTCTCTAAAGGATATAGTGAATGCTTATTATTTTTCCTCCTTTTGCAAGGATAGACTGGATAGTCTCCATGTTGAAAGAGTTAGAATCCTATTACAAAATGAGAAAAACCTTGAGATTAAAGAGCCATGCAGTTCGGGTGGAGGTGGGATACAATAACACTTAACTATTTCATATGTTTGTAAACCATAGAACAATCTCAAATTCTATTTAGGAAATAAAAAATAAAGAGGGAAATGTGCCTAGTGAGAAATCATCCATCACAGAAGAATTGACCATATATTTTCAAGGGATATACATCTAGGACCAGTGTCTGAATATTTCTCTATAGTTAAAAATGTTGAATTTTTTTCCTAAATTCTTCTCTATTGAAGAAGGATTAAAATTTGATCCATATGTTTCAAAAGAGGAGTTTAAACATTCGTTGTCCTAGTTTCCAAAGGATAAGAGCCCCGACCGTGATGGCTAGCCAACGGAGTTTCTTTTACACTTTTTTCAGCTATTAGGAGATCAAATCACTTTGTTGGTTAGTGAATCTCATTTTTTTGGGAGTATTCCTACTTCTTTAAATTCCACTTTCCATGTTCTTATTCCGAAGAAAGATAAGCCAACCATTCTATCATATTTCAGGCCTATTTCTCTTTGCAATACATTATATAATCTTATTCGCAAAATCCATTGCAGATAGAATGAGGGAAGTCTTGGGTAGATGCATTTTATAGGAACAATTCGGATTTCTTCGAAACAGGAAAATCACTGAGGGTATCGGAATTTCCCAAGAGTGTCTCCATTCCATTAAGCAAAAAAAGGTTGAAGCATTTTGTTCTTAAAGTTCATCTGGTTAAATCTTTCGACGGGGTTGATTGTTCCATGCTCAGACTCATTGTCACTCAGATAGGTCTTCCTTATGAGGTTTTGAGTTGGATTTTCGGTTGTATCTCCTAAAAAAACATTGTTACTTTGGTAAATGGGTCTCCCTTGTTGTACTTCAATTGTTTGAGAGGTCTTCGCTAATGTTGTATATTATCTCTACTTCTTTTCCTTCTTATCATCGAAGGTTTGAGAAGATTAAATGGGTAAAGCATAAATGAAAAAAATATCATGGGCCTAAAGTTATCTTCCACTGTTTGCATCATTCGCCCGTTATTCGTGGATGAAATCCTCATTTTTGGATGTGGCTCGAAGACAGAATGGGAGCACTATAAGGAGTTTTTTTATTTATTCTGTGTGGCTTCAGGTATGTTGATTAATGTTCATAATTCTCACTTGTTATCTTTTGGGGATGACAAGCTTGTTTGAAACCAAATTATAGACGTTTTTCCTTGTACTTGGTCTGATTTAATTGATGGTTTCAGATACCTTGGTTTTTTCATAAAACCAAACTGATATGTTGTCAAAGATTGGAATTGGTTGTTGAAACATTTTGGTTTCAGAACCATATGCTCGCCATTCAAATGGATTTTTATTGGGGGTGGTTTGGTTCTTGAAAATGATATACTTAAAAGCATTTATGTTTTTTGGTTCTCATTATATATCGTTCCCTGTTCGATTGTTGTCTAGTTAAAAAGGAGAATTTCCAACTTTATTTGGATTGGTGCTACCGATGCCTTCAAATATAATCTCTCAGATTGGGAATATTTAGTCTTTCCCAAGTTATTGGGAGGATGGGGGTTAAAAAAATTGAGACAGTTTAATTATCTCTTTGTGCCAAGAGTTTGTGGAGATCCTTGTTTACTCCAGGTTTATGGAATAAAGTGATAAATTTAAAATACATTAAAAATTAGTCGTTTGATAGTTGGTTTAGGGACATAGATTTAAATTATTATAAATCTCCATACCTTCAGAAGAGTTTTGTTAAATCCTTTCCTGTAATTGAAGATCATCTTTGTTGGAATATGGGGTGTGGGATCCAAATTTTCATTGGTATTGATCAAGTCGCTAATGTCAAGGGTACTAGATTTTTATAAAGGTTTGTGATTAGTGAGCTCCATAGAAGATGTTTCTAGGTTCTTTCTCATATTTGGAAGCCTTCTTTCTCATATTTGGGTTAATGCTAATGAGTTATTGTTACTGATAGAATTTGGTAATGAATGGAACTATTTCATTGTTTCTCTTTCTCATGCAGGTATTTTCATTAATTAAGATGAAGATACTTTGGGTTGGGAACAAAATGTTATGTTTGGCTTACTCACTGCGAAACGTGCTTAGGAAGATTTTGGGTTTCAAAAGGTATTCCTCCTCCTAAGTGGTGGGTTAAGAAGTTGTGGGAAGGAACCATGCCCTTAAAGTTAAAGTGTTTTATTTGGTTACTTTTACATAACAAAATCCTAGTTTGGGAGAATATTTGAAGAAGGGGGTTTGCTAGTATGAGTTTTTTTCCATTGTGTAGATCTGATTCGGAATCAATTGAGCATCTTTTCTTGTATTGCTCCTTTTTTAAGGAGGTTTGGAGAGAAGCTAGTAGTTACTTTTCTATTCACTTCAATTAGGATCTGGATAACATTGAATATTGTTTTCTATGTTGGTGCAATAGTATGAAGAATTTGGAAGTATTTCCCTTTTTTATATTTCGATAAATATGGAAAATGAGAAATAGATGTATCTTTCAAAATTAAGCTCCCTTCATTTTCCTTACAGTATCAAAAACTGTGGATGATATGCATGAATGGAGCAGAGATAGTGCTCCAAAAGGTTTAAAGGTTTGTCATAGACCAGTGTTCACACTTGATTCTATTTATGATTTATTTGATGGTGCACAACATA
This sequence comes from Pseudotsuga menziesii, assembly GCA_001517045.1. NCBI lineage: Eukaryota > Viridiplantae > Streptophyta > Pinopsida > Pinales > Pinaceae > Pseudotsuga > Pseudotsuga menziesii. Next base: position 52,397 of record LPNX010619867.1, on the reverse strand, counting down.
ACAAACTTTGTGGTACTAGAATGGTCTTTCGTATAAAAGACATGCATGTCGTAAATTTAAGAATGGGTGTTGGTAGTGGCTCAAATACCTTTGTTGAGATTTTATCTTTATGGGGAGTACTGTGGTTTTCCAAAAATAAGAGGACTACTTCAACTTAATATTTTTGGCAATTCAAAGATTCTTATTGACGGGGAAAATGGGTTAAATTCATTACAATATTTGAGGTATGGTTGTTGGGTGAGAATGATTTTGAATCTTAAGAATTGATTTCACTCCATAGTTCTCAAGAACATCTATAGAATATTCAATTATGATGCTGTCAGTCTTTCCAAGCTTGTGATTGGAGACTGTACTGGTGTTCTCTGTTTTTATGAGTTCATAGATGGAGTCCTGATTAAGGAAGGATGATTCTCCTTCTTATAGTTTTCTCCAGTTTCTGTGTGGTAGTTTGATAGATTTAAGATAGTGGTCATCGTGCAGTTTTATATATTCTTGTAGATTATTGTGTTTGACAATTTGTAGTAGTCATGTAGGTGATGCATGGACGATTTTGATGTTATTGTTGATATCTCAAATGCAAATTGAGTGAACTCTTTGATATGGTTAATTTTTGTACGACCTCCATGTAATTTTGATTCAATAGAATATCAAGCTACATGTTTTTTTTTGTTATATATATTAAGAGAAAATGCCTTTTTTACTTTAAAACTAAAAAGTAATTAGGCTAATAGGTGTTTATATATTATTTTTATGTTGTGGGCTTTCCTGAGCATATCAACAAGATTAACCTTAGTGTAACAAGTGTACAACCAAACTTCATTTCATATATTGTTATGCTTAAATACACCTTGATTAAGATTGAAATAAGCTTTACTTAAATGGTGTTAATTAAAGAAAGGGATAGTAGTAATGGTTTTTTATTATTAAATAACTTTGTTTTTATATTAATCAATTTAATGTTTGTTTGGTAATTGGTTTAATATGTAGTCTTTGTTTAACGACCAACTATTTAGATACAAAACTAAGTGACCATTATGTCTTTCAATATTCTCTTACTACTTTATTATACCTGCCTTAGCAGGTATATTGTAATCGATTGCAAGTCAACTTGGGTTGACTCACCTATTAGTTCAAAGGTACATAAAAATTAAAATGTTGTTTATAATGTTTAACTTTATAATTTTATAAATAATAATTTTTAATTATAATAAAAATGTATTTATTTGTGTTGTAATTGGCCAATCACAAATGATGTCATCTTTGGAATTTGGTATTTGGTTTTCAGATGACAAGTGGAAACTATGACATCAAGATAAGTACAAGTGTGGGTCAATTCATTATTAATTAAATTTCCAGGGTGATGGCCGGAAACGATCCCTCCCCACCAAAAACATGTGATATTTTTTGCTCTTCGCGATTGCCAGCACCGACTCCGCCATGTTAGGATTCATCTTCCTCTCTTCATATACAATCAACTCGTCCACATTATCACCACCACCTGCACCCTGCTCACTATGGTATTTCCTGGGAATATCCGACACGCTGTTATATACGACCTGCAAGGCTTCTTCATCCAGCCCCTTCTCCCGCTCTCTGCTCATTTCTGCATTCAGAAACTTGTGAATCTTGTTCTCATGGGCAGGAAGCAGAGTGTGATCAAACTCGGCGCTAGGAAGGAACCTTATAACTGTCAGCTTAATGCCGGGATGCTCCACCATTCTTCTTCCGAAAACCAGAGCCTCTTGGTCATCTGGTCCTCTGAAGAAGAGCATTACCACGTGATGATCTACATTGGAAGGTGCCAGCTGGGATTGACCCCCCGGTTGGCCCCTGTCCACTAGGATTCCCATAGAGCATGGCGCGTGCTCCAACACCGCCTGGTTCACTGTTTCGAAACCCATATTCAGAGACTCTAGGTCGTCGTCGATGCGCTAGTATTTGTGGAAGGGGAGTATGATCATGGTGATCCGCTTCTGGTGCGCAACGTTGCAAATATCCTCATGCATGTTCTGCATAGGAGAGATCGCAGTCATGGGTTTCACTATTACTCTGTTTAGCTGCCTATACGCCTCGAACGCAACATGGGGACTTCACTTAGTGAACCTCTCACATAGCACATGCGATCATGGGATATTAAAGAATACCCTTAATTTCTAGAGATATTGCCCCAAATTCTTTTTGTTGAAACCCCCTCCCAATACTTAAAACCTCCTCCCCACCCCTTTTTATACCTCAATCCTTATAAACCACCCTACCCACCCCCACCTTAAACCCCTCATCCCCCCAAATACCTGCAATATATTAGTTCAATTTTTGATAATTTTAAAACCCACAATATGAACTAACGTGATAGGATATTGGTTAATAAGTGAAGTCCCCATGGAACGCAACCATTATCTGATCTTGTTGCGGCCGGTTTCTGTTTCGGTTCTAGAAAGGAAGCCTGTTTTCCCTGGCTTTGTGAACCATCATGATCGCAGACGACCTCTCCGTCAGCTCCACCAGGTGCATAATGTAGAGGCGCAGGGAAGACTTTCGAATCCCTCTGGAGGCGTCTATCAGGTTTAGTATCCTCGGTATGTTCCTCGTAGCGTGCAGACAGACCGGGATTCTGAGCTCGTCCTCTGGCTTCTCTCTCTATATCTTTCTATGCTTGTATGGAACTGCCTTTCTTGATGGCTTGTATATGGAAGTTACTAATGGGGTGGTGATGAATGTTGCGAATAGGGCCATCTACACCAAGATAGCAAATACTTCATCATTCGGAACCTGAAAAATGAAAATGTAAACATGTATATCAAGATAAATGGGCTGCTATCCAATAATCAATTCAGTTATTCAAGATAAACTCAAGAATTTTATGCAATTTGGGTTTTACCTTCCTATCCTTTCCAGTATTGAGGACAGTCAACTCAACCAATCCTTTGGTGTTCATCAAGAATCTCAGGGTCATTGCTTCTCGAAAGGGCACTTTGTGGGCAATTGCCACAAAAAGCGTACCCAGAATCTTCCCAGCACTGGCGATGATCGTTACCAGAACTAACAGACCCAGAGACGTGCTGCCATGGATCGTTGCGATATTAGTCTTCAAACCACTGGAGGAAAAATACAGTGGCAGCAGCAAGGCAGATACGAAGTCCTCAATCTTTTCAATAAGCATCCCTGCGAACAGGCCGTCTTTCGGAATTGTCAAACCAAACACAAAAGCTCCGAAGATTGAGTGAATCTATATTATTCTTTAGTAAAAGAATAATTATTTATTTCATTTTAATGTTTTCAATAATTAAAATTTTGTTTATTTTGTATCTATATTTATTTAGCTAATTATTAAGAGACTAACATATTTGTTGACTACAACTGGCACACACCCAAGCTATATTTATTATTTTTTCTTTATCTAATAAAATAAGTAAATGTTTAATTTATTTATAAACATAATCACCTCAGAATATGAATGGAACTAGTGTCTCTAATAAAATAAATATTTTGCATTTACATATGC
>LPNX010619867.1:40493-48186 GCA_001517045.1 Pseudotsuga menziesii | reverse complement strand
CTTAGTATAATTTTTTAAATTTCAATTGCAAAGATTTTAAAAAGAAATAAAGCAACCACCCATACTTAATATACATAAGCTTTCATTTTTTTATAATAAAACTTCTTTTATAATATAGGTCAAAGATTGTAAGAACCTTTACATCAATATCCAATACAACACTATTTAAGCTAACAAGCATGTTATCCTTAAATATGTGACTTGGTTTAATTCATTTTCAATTAAAATTTAAACAATTACATTGAGTCAAGTTTAAATACCATTGCTAAGTGCGTGATATAGTAAAAAAACATCAAATATTGAAATTAATTTTATTTAGAAATTCTAAATAGATACAAAAAGTTATTTTATTGTCATAAATTTTACAAGAAATTTCTCTTAAAATATTTCAAATTGCAATTTTTAATATTTTTCATTTTTTACATGAAGCTTGGTTTCTTAAAAAATATATTTTTTAATGTTTACTAAAATTGAGGAACTCTTCAAATCATGTGTTTTTTGGATCTTTTATAAGATCATTTTTAAAGTATCTATGGCCAAATGAAAACTTTTATAATTATTTTCTCATTCCCAGTGCCCACAAAGGACCTAGTTTTAATATAAGTATTATCAATAATTTTCTAAATTTAAAGGTTTTTGATAATTTTCTCATTCAAACCAAACAACCATCTACACTTAATTGACACATACATATTATATTTCGTCATAATAATTTTCTTCATTGTCAAACAACTAACTTTGCATTAGCAAAATGGCATTCTATTTATTACATCAAATAAACAAGCTAAGCTATAAAATAGCATTAGAAGAATTAGTTAAGCTATTTAATCCAGATTTTATGTCTTTTGATATGTTTGTTAATAAATTTTGTTTGTGACATGTTTTTAACCTTAAGCTCTCTGGAATTTGGGGAAGTGTATTTTTTCAATGGGATTCGTAACTTTTATTGACTACTTGTAGTGCAACACATATTTATGCTCACTAACCCAACTTTTAAATTATATAATTTTGTGCAAACTCAATGGTTGTTTTATTAGGACTCCAATTGAAGTATATGTAAAAACTCAAACTATTTTAAAGAGTATGAAGTCATCCATCTAACATTGGTGATGGTTTCATAGAACATCTTTTTGCTACATCTATTGTTACTTTTTTTTTTTATATTCAACCTATTACTATTTTCTTGAAACTTTTCTTAAGAGGCAGGTACTTAGCAACTATGCTGCTATTTCCACTTGTTTAATTGTATTAATAAATAAAATAAATTTCATTATAAATACTCTTAAATATTTATCTACTTTTAAATAAATATATAAAAAACTAATAAAACCTAAATATTCAAAATTATTAATTTATTAATTATTATTCTTCTCTCCTTAAAAATGGGTTCTCAAATATTAAATACATTACACTACATTAGATATTAACTATCATTCAAAAACCACTTTTCATATTGGACAATCAAATCTCATGTTAAAGTTATCAATTAAATATGTCTCCCAAGATATCCTAGAGATAAAGTAACATCTTGCATATCAAATATTTTGAATTCTCCTAGATATCCTATGTGTCAACTTTGCAAGGCATGTAACTGATTTTTGTAAGTTAGAATGGACAACTCATCTATTTCCATGATTAAATCAAGAACTATTAAGTAGCGGAGTAAGCTATCTACTTGACAATTTGCACCGGACCTCATCTGATGTCATCCAATGATAGCTTACTCTATTACTTCTCTTTCCCATATGTTACTTCTCTTTTGTGAGACCCAGAACCACCCAATTCTGAACAAGCTGAGTGATAAACCATGCCAGCAGATCCGCCTTGAAATCATTTAAGTTGAGTTAGCTATAGAAGTTATATGAATTGTGGTGATTGTTGGTTTGGAATTCATTTTCACTGTTTGAATGCTGTGTAAAAAGCCACACGGTAGCCTGTGAGCATTGACTGGACCTTCAACGTTCTGCATTGGACAAAGGCACATATATAAATGTATAATGTTTATGAAGGGGTAGGTGATGCTCTTCTTAAGCCTCACAGGCGCATAGTGAAACCTTACAACACCTTTTTGACTCCTCTATGGCCTTAAGATTGAGGCAACGGTGTGGCTTTTTACACTGCATTCAAATAGTGAAAATGAATGTGTTTATGCAACATTCAAACAGTGAAAATGAATTATAAACCAACGATCACCGCAATTCATATAACTGCTATAGCTAACTCGGCTTAAATGAGTTCAAGGTGGATTTGCTGGCATGGTTTATCACTTAGCTTGTTCAGAATCAGGTGGGTCTGGGTGTCTCACGAAAGAGAAGTAACAAAATAAGCTATCACTCACGATATCTAGTAGACCCCGGTGCAAATCCTCAAGTAGATAGCTTACTCCTTAAGTAAGAATGTGTATTTTACTTTTACACAAAAACATAAATAATAATAAACATAAACAAAATTTAGAAAATAAATCATTTTAAAATTGAATGTTAGAAATTCACATCGGAAAAACGAAGTATAAACATAAATGTTCAAGAAAAGATATAATCCACTTTGTTGTTAACTTAATTTTAATAATACAATAGCTTAACCTCCATAAGATAACAATATTGGCCCTATTCCCTTAATATTCTATTAATAATAGAATACCTTAACCTCCATAAGCTAGCAGTATTCTATTAATACATTTCTATTACAAAGTGGAGACTTCTTTATAAGATAAAGTAAAAATTAAATACTCTAATGTTAGCTTCACTTGACCAATCAAAATTTTCAATTAATACATTTCTATTACAAAGTGCGGACTCTTTTATAAGATAACTTAAAAATTAAATAATACTGTGATGCCATAACTTGTTTTTCTATTAATACATTTTTCTTACAAAGTGCGGACTTCTTTATAAGATACATCATAAGATAGCCCTAAGGGTTAGCTCAATTGGTAAGACGTGTGTATACTCTCTCGGTACAAGGGGAGGTCACGGGTTTGAGCCTTGAGTCTGCTGGGGTTAGGCCTTCTTCTAAGATGATCGGCGGTTTACCACCTCTACCATCCAAAAATGTGGAGAAGTATTGCTGGGTTTCCCATGCATCTTTTCATCTGAAAAAAAAGATACATAATAAGATAACGTAAAAATTAAATAAAACTATGGTGTCAGCTTCACTTCAACCATCAAAATTTTCTATTAATACATTTCTATTACAAAGTGCGGACTCCTTTATAAGATAGCGTTAAAATTAAATAATACTGTGATGCCAGCTTATAACTTAAAAATTAAATAATACTTTGATATAAGATTCACGTGACTATTCAAAATTTAATTTATTAAAATATTAATTAATGGAAAAACTTTAAACTAAAATGAAACATTACATTTGGAAAATTATTCAACTAACTAATCGAAGCTAATATATTACTGTATGTCATGACCCAAAAAAAACTATCAGATAGTCTTTCATGTAAAATAATAAAATTTATGTAAATAAAAAATAATATATAAATTCAATAATAGTTTGTTTATAAAAAAATTATAATAATTTTTTTATTAAACTAAACAATATAAGAAATTACTAAATTAAAAATATACTAGATTATCATTTTTTTCAAAAATATTAACAAACTAAATTTTACTTCAAAATTCGAATTATTAACATTACGGAAAGACCACAAATGCAGATTTTTATTGAACCGTACAGCATAGTGCACTTCATTATGTGGCTAAAATTATACTTATCAGCAACTAATTTTTAGGTACGTTTACCGATTTAGAGCTGCAGAAAATTCCAAAGTTAGAAATAGCGGCCTAACAATGAAATATATATGAACTCCGATTTAAAAACCAATCGTGCTGGGTTTGAAATTATATTTACGTGTTTGATCGAACCCTGTTTGAACCAATCGGGAATAAAATAATCTGTATATTAAAATGAATCGCTTCGTTCCCTCTTAAACCTTAGTTTGGATTAAAAAATTTGGTTGTGTTGTTGACATTGAGCATGAAGTTGCTAACGTCTAACGTCTATTGGGTTGCAATATGATTAATGGAGTTTGGGTCCAATCCAAAAGAAAATCAAGAAACGACTGAGTTTGGTTTCAATCCAAAATAAAATCAAGAAACAACATAGAAACAAAAACAATAAATGTATTATATTGGGTTGTTAAATGGACTTTGTACACAATAAGCCTTGAGAAAGTGCATTTAAATATTTTCTATGTTCTATAAAAAAAATATTAAGACCTAAAAAGAGAATATCAACAATTTTATCAACAATAGACAATAAGCCTTCGTTTTAATGAGAAAGTGCATTAGTAAGAGAATTTCAACAATGTCAACAATAGTTTAGAAATAAAAACATAAAGCTTTAAATCGAAGACAATAAGCCTTCGTCTTAATGAGAAAGTGCATTTAAATATTTTGTATGTTTTACAACAATTCCATCAACAGGAGAATTTCACCAATGTCATCAATAGTTTAGAAATAAAAACATAAAATCTTTAAATTCAGTTCATATTTGAAGTTATCCACATTTAAATTTTGTACTACATCAAACAAAATTAATGCCATGCCTTGTAATTAAATTATTATTTACTTAATGAGTTCAAGATAGATTCATACATTCCATCTCATAACTTCTCTTTCATATGGATAAATCCATATTATTGTAACCCTTTCTATATCACATCACATTATTTAAGTACTTCTTTGCAAGCATCTATTTCTTTCTATGTATATGTCAACACAGCTTTGTCGGAGTTATTGAGAACACATTCACTAACTAGTTCACATTTGGGTACTTCACTAAACCCCATAGAATCTTTCTTAATGATTACCTTGTTAATGGTTCTCTTATTTAAGGTTTCTTTGTTGTGTGTTTCCTTTTGGGTTATTTTTTTTAACATTTTCTTCATTGATGATTTCCACATCAATGACTCTTGCCTTATCAAGAATTCAATTCAAATAATTTCCCTTGTTGATGATTCCCTTTCTAATGACTATAGAAATTGAGGCTTTGATACCATGTGGAAATACAAAATAAGGATCTAGCTACAAGATATTTCTCACAGGCATGTAGAAGAAAAATAGAGAGAAGAATAATGAGATTGAACACAAGAGAAGTGAAGAATGATTGGAGAGCCTTCCAAATAACTTTCCATTGCTATTTTCCATCTATTATTGATCAACATTGTGTGGATTAAATAATGCATCCTTGAGAGGTAAAATCGAGTTGCTTAGGAGACAACTCGTGCTAGCTCTAAATATGATAAACCTCAATAAAGCAATTCCCAAATATGTAAAGGATATCACAAATTGGCTAAAGCATGAATGAGTGATGATGAGTGGTGGAAAATATTGCTAATCGTGGAATTTGGAGAGAAAATCATGGAGGTTTGGTTGGTCACAAAAGATGTCAGTTTGTAAGTTTGATTAGCTTTACCTTATCCACTAAAAAGAAGGAATAAAGTTATCCAAAGGTAGAAAAGAAATGAAGGAACAATTACTATTATGGGCAATCAATAAAGTTTGTAGAATCTAACTAGAATCAATATAAAGGCTCTCTTGGGGTATATATAACAAGTATTGACCAAGTGGTGCAAGTGGAGACCAACTACCAAATCTAGAATATAGGAAATTAATGAGAAATGTTTAATTATTTGTATCCTAAGTATGGAGTGAGTTTATAATATTCTAACACCCCCATTTAAGTTTGAATTTATGATAAAGTATTTAAAAAAATATCATAAATATAGATGTATATGGGTGAGTGCACAAAGTTGAGGGTCTCTTTTGGTGCGTTAGATGCAATACAAAACTGAAAAAATAGACATCCATCAACTTGCATGGATATTTTGAGACACTTACACAATGAATCTTGTGATGAGTAAAAAAAAAATATAGGAAATTGAATGACAATTCCAAATATATAATTTTTTCTATTGAAAATGTTGTTAACTATCTAAAGTTAGATATTTTTAACGGGCACTTTTTATTTTTGGGACAAAGTATAAGGTATATGTTTTTGTGGGTGCAACGTCTGAGTGTCTAAATGATGGAATAGACTTATGAAAATCGGTATACATATAGAGAACATATAGGACTAGTGTACGGCTATTTTTCAAATAATAAAAATAATATTTTTTATTTTTATTTAATTATCTAAGAGATCAAACCTCGAAAATGGTACGTCAATTGTGGGTGCAGCATTTGAATGTCTTAATGCAATTATTTGGAAATGGGTTTTTTATAGCATGTAGAGGTTGGTGTTCTTTAGTGCACCACATGATTTTTTTTTAAATGGTTGAGAAACGAAAGACATATGGACAAAAATCTAACAATGTGTTTTTTGAGTTGAGGAGTGATGACAGAAGATAAATAAGAAAAAAATAAAAAAAATTATGTATTCTTGTTAAAATTTACATATTTAGAATCTGCAAAAAAAAACCATATCTGTTTCTAAAATCTAATAAAAAATGGAGGTGTGCAGCATAATCAGACGAACTGCTAAACACGAGCATATTGAAAATTTGGATATAATGTTGAATTACCCATAATTTATGATACTCCAAGGCATAAGCATGTTGAATCTGAAGCAAAATATGAAGCAGACACATAGGCATAAGAATACCATGAAAGCATGGATGGAGGCTCGACATTATCACTTGGAGGGAAAATATTTTTGAATTTAAACAAAACGCTAGTGCGATTTAGTAAAGAAAAATGGAAGAATGTTTTAGATAAGAAAAACGAGAGCACATTTTAGCTAATAAAAATGGGGGCGTGTTTTAGTAAAGAAATACGGGAGCACGCTTTTAAATACTACAATGAGTTCTTGTTTTGTCAATTATACCAATACTTTTATTATTTTATTCCCCCCGCCCCCTTGACTCCTCTCTTCCCCGTAACTCATACTAACCCACCCTCCTCTCTCTTCCTAACACCCCACCGCCCTAAAACTCCCTTCCCCCCTCTCTCTCTCTATTCCTCTCTCACACACACATGCATCCCCCTAGCACCTCTCTCTCACTCCTAACATCTAAAACCTCTCTCTCCACTCTTTCTTGCTCCCCAACTCATCCAACTACACTTATCCCCCACCCCCCTATCTATTCCCCAACCCCCTCTCTCTCACACACATAGACATCCACATTACACATTCACAGGTCACCCCCTACAACTAACATTCCCCCTCTTCCCCCCAATTATTACTAATCCCCAATCCTCCTCTCCTTATATTTGACTCCCCTCCTCCTCCTACCTCTCTCCCACCTACATCAACATCATTAACATCATCGACATCATCATCATCATCATTAACATCAACATCATCATTGTCGTCGTCACCACATCGTCATCGTCATCACCATCATCATCACCATTGTTCTGATCATCATTCATCATCATCATCATCATCACCACCATCATCATGATCATCGATCATCATTGTCATCATCATCATCATTGTTGTCATCATCATCAGCATCATCTTCATCATCACCATCCTCAACATCATCTTCATCATCATAGACATCATCCTCATCGCCATATTCATAATCATAATCTTCATTGTCGTCGTCATCATCATAATAATCATCACCATCATCATCACCATCGTCATCATCCTCATCCTCCTCCTCCTTATCATCATAAACATCTTCATCTTCATCTTCATCTTCATCATCATCATCATCATCATCATCATATTC
>LPNX010619867.1:7993-37993 GCA_001517045.1 Pseudotsuga menziesii | reverse complement strand
CACATAGAGCATCTCTACCAGTTTTTTTCTTGGAATTGAGGAGCTAGCAAAGACAACATTCTTCCCAATCTTCCCCCTATCTTGAGTATCTAGACACAATTGAGCAAAAAAGAAACCAAGACTGGGTAGTTTCCCATTGAGGAGCTAGCAAAGGAAACCATATATATCATTGATCATTGTGGTCATGGGAAACTCACACAATCGAGCAAGAAAATCAGCAAGGAGGTGGATACCCAATGAAATCCTTGAAGAAATTAGAGAGAAGAAAAGAAATGACATGACCAATCGAGGACGCTCTATGGACACTCATCCAATTCCGGCTGTTGAGGATGCCACACTTCTTCCTACCAATCCACATCAAGAAAGACAAAACCATTCGCTCGAGGGGTCTTCAGTCACCATATCAGTAGAAGAACGCGGACTGCATGGAATTGATCAAGGAGTAAAACATAGGTGCACGTCAAGGCCACCTAAAACCTTTGCAGATTTAATTGAATGTGGGTATACACGTGACAAAGTTAGAGAGACATTGAATGCCGAAGGTATGCTCAAAGAAGACAATGTTGTTCAGACCACTCAAGAGAGTTTCCAATTGCCACCGTCTGACCATAAGGAAGACACAAAAGGAGATGAATCTCATGTTCAAATGCCAGACCGACTGGGTGATATGGTACAGGGTACAGTTCCAACCTCCCTACCTCCATTAGCAACTTCACGCCGAATAATTCCAAAACATATACAAATCAATGAAAGTCTCATTGGTTCGCTTGAAGGTACATTGTCTAAACGCAGTATTGCATATCAAGCTCAACAGATACTTGTCAACTATTTTGATTCTAAATGTGATGGAGATAAATATAGATTATTTGTATCGTTGTTAAAATCTAGGTCTATGACTGTTGTTAGGAAAAAATTAAGGATAAAGATGATAAACAGTTCTGAACCAAGTTCTTATGTTGTCAGAAGTTTGATAGATGCATTTATTAATATTTGAAAGAAATTACGTCAAAGGATCGCAATGGAGCTCACCATGTGTTGTCACAATCAATCGTGAACAAAAGCACTAGGTCCCTTTTCTTTCTTAATCCTACATCCAAACTTGTAGGATTGTATATCAAAGAACTCTGTAGGTATTGTTCTAGAAGACAACAACTTGACTCTGGTGAAACAGATGTCTGGTCCTTTGTTGGCAGGTTGCCACGCTCCGATATGAATCTCATTGATGTGTTAAAGGGACTGGTACAAGAGTTTTGGTGTGACAATAGTAGACCTCCATCCAACCAAAAATATTTACTAAAATTGAGAATGGGTTCAAGGGATCGTGAGCCCCACATTAAACATTTTCTTGACATGACACAAACATAACTATGTGTGAGGTTTAGGCATGAACATAATGAACTTAACTTGGGCCAAAGATCCTTCGAGAAATGCAAACCATGGTATGTTAAATAAACACAACTCATAACACATGTTATTGTCGATATCACATTGAATACACTTTTTATTATGACACATATATACATATATTGCGTGTTTTGCATAACACTCTTGTGCAAGAATGCTCAAGTACATTGCCACCGACATCATCTAGAGAGTTTATCCATAGCATCTTGTGTAGAAGGATAGAAGGTTGCACATTTTATCAAAGGCCTTGCATGGATGGGACATGCCCAAGGTGTGGTGGAATGGCATTTTTGGACAAATGCATACATGTCACCGATGAGCATGAACTTGGAAGACATGAAGTGAACTTGCAGTCATTCAAATATGTCACGTATGATATCGGTGGAGGGAATGAAAGGAAAAAAATACATTTGGTCTCTTTTCAGGTTAGAAACAAGTTCCTGAATAGTATTTTTTCCTATTGATATCTATTTCTACTTCATATATGTAACAACCTATTGATCTGTACATCTTTACTGTTGATCTACCAGGTACTAGTATGCAACTTCATGGAGGAATTCTTTGAAAAGACACAACAGTATGGAAAGCATCTACATGTGGCTCGTTGGAAAGATGAGTAGTTTAGAGCATGCATGGATACATTTCCTATTGGAACTATATTATCAGTGGTCGATTTTATGGAAAACTATACTCTTCAACCACAAAATGAGATTCAGAGTCAATATTATCACTCAGATTATGTCAGTATAATGGTCCATATCACCTATAGACATGGGGCAGATAGTACTAAAGAGAACAGGGTTAAATTGAAGGAGTATTACTTTGACATAAGTGATGACATGTGTCATGACTTGGCTTTTGTACAACACAACTTTCAATTGTTCTACAAACATTTGGAGGATAACAATATACAGATGGAAAAACATTGGATTTGGTTTGATGGTTGTGTGGGGCAATTAAAAAATTCCTGTGTCTTCCAATGGTTGTGTATTCTCCACAAGAGGCACAAGGTGTCAAATATTTGGAACTATTTTGAGACCGGACACGGAAAAGGGGAACATGATGGAGCAGGTGCATGCATCAAGACTGCATTACGTAGGCAAGAGATGAAATTCACAACTATTTCGCTCATCCGAGATGCAAAGACCATTGTTGCATGGTGTTCTTCAGTGATGGGGTAGGGAGCTAGAAGGAAAGAAGACCAATCATCTCAAAAAGCACATGTACATAGATATTTTGGGAGGTGGTTGATGTAGATCGATCACACCTTTATGAGTGCAAGACCTTCCAAGGAACTTGTGCATTCCATTTAGTTAGGACGTCAAACAATTCTATAGTTGAAATGTGGACAAGAAAACTCACTTGTTTTTGTTATCCATGTAGCAGTGGTGAATGAGACAACTGTGAATCCACAGATTGGGTTGATAGCTGGGATCATGTATCACTCCCCATTGGTTGACAAATAACTTCATAATTATCCCAGTTTGATACATTCAACGCTTGATATATTGATAAATTCAATAGACTTCTACAATGGATTTGTTGTATTATATTGATACTTACATGACTCATGCCTTATAGCCCAAGACCATTACCTACCAATCTATTTGGGATATATCTATTTCATTTTCCTTGAATCTCGAAGTTGATCCTATAAGGAGATCTCCTTGAATCCGATAATTATCTCCTTCACTCTGATAATTTTCTTCTCTTGGGTAGGGATTCAACAAGTGTCCCTGAAATCCTGTGGGAGGGGGGGATCAACGTGCGATAGAATGATGGTAATTGCTAAGATCAACGAAAAGTTGGCTCTGTTGGAATCAAGACATCAATATAGTGCTAGGGATTCCCTCTAATATGGTTCCACGGATAAGAGACCATTTTTTGGTCAATTTTGGAATCTAGGGTTTTGCTTAGTAAGTGGATGTGAAATTTTTGCACATGGGGGTCAAATTCGCATTTTGCTTGACCGTGATGGTGTGTCTAGTGTTCCCAAATAACACATGCCTAAACACACTTTCATGACCCATCGAAAGCCCCTTTTGATGCACGGTTTCCATTCTATGCCCCAGGTAGGGATTCAACAGGTGTCCCTGAAAGCCTGTAGGAGGTGGGATTCAACGTGCCATAGAATCATGACCGTTACTCAGATCGATGAACCGTTGGCTCCATTGGATTCAAGACATCAGGATAGTGCTAGTGTGGCCCTTTAATCTGGGTCCATGGACAAGGGATCATTTTTTCGGTTAATTTTAGAAACTAGGGTTTTGCTTACTAAGTGAATGTCCAAATTCTGCACATGGGAGTCAAATTCGCATATTGCTCGACCATGAAGGTGTGGCTAGCATTCACACATAACGCATGCCTAAACATGCTTTCACAACCCACAAAAATCCATTTTTGATGCATGGTTTCCATTCTATGCCTCGGGTAGGGATTCAACAGGTGTCCCTGAAAGCCTGTAGGAGGTGGGATTCAACGTGCCATAAAATCATGACTGTTGCTCGGATCGGTGAACCGTCAGCTCCGTTGGATTCAAGACATCGGGATAATCCTAGGGAGGCCCTCTAATATTGTTCCATGGATAAGAGACCATTTTTTTGGTAAATTTTGGAAACTAGGGTTTTCCTCAGTAAGTGAATGTGAAATTTTTGCACATGGGGGTCAAATTCGCATATTGCTCAACCGTGAAGGTGTGCCTAGCATTCCCACATAACACATGCCTAAACACGCTTACATGACCCATTGAAAGCTCTTTTTGATGCACGGTTTCCATTCTATGCACTGGGTAGGGATTCAACACGTGTCCCTGAAAGCCTATAGGAGGTGGGATTCAATATGCCATAGAATCATGACCGTTTTTTGGATCGACGAACCATCGGCTCCGTTGGATTCAGGACATCGATATAGTGCTAAGGTGTCCCTCTAATAAGGTTCCATGGATAAGAGACCATTTTTTGGGTCAATTTTGGAAACTAGGGTTTCGCTCAGTAAGTGAATGTGAAATTTTTGCACATGGGGGTCAAATTCGCATATTGATCTATTATGAAGGTGTGGCTAGAGTTCCCACATAAATCATGCCTAAAAACACTTTCACAACCCACTGGAAGCCCTTTTTGATGCACGATTTCCATTCTATGCCCTGGGTAGGGATTGAACAGGTGTCCTTAAAAGTCTATAGGAGGTGGGATTCAATGTCCCATAGAATCATGATCGTTGCTCGGATCGAAGAACTGTCAGCTCCGTTGGATTCAAGACATTGGGATAGTTCTAGGGTGGCCCTCGAATCAGATTCCATGGATAAGAGACCATTTTTTGGTCTATTTTGGAAACTAGGGTGAATGTGATTTTTTTGCAAATGGGGGTCAAATTCTTATATTGCTCGACCGTGAAGGTGTGGCTAGCATTCCCATATAAAACATGCCTAAACACACTTGGACAACCCACCAGAAGCCATTTTTGATGTACAAATTCCATTCAATGCCCCGTGTAGGGATTCAACAGGTGTCCCTCAAAGCCTATAGGAGGTGGGATTCAACGTTCCATAGAATCAGGACCGTTCCTTGGATCGATGAACCGTTGGCTCCGTTGGATTCAAGACATAGATATAGTACTAGGGTGGCCCTCCAATCTAGGTCCATGGACAAGGGATCATTTTTTTGGTCAATTTTGGAAACTAGGGTTTTGCTCAATAAGTGAATGTCCAATTTCTACACATAGGGGTCAGCTTTGCAAATTCCTCAATCATGAACGTGTGGCTAGCATTTCCAAATGGAACCTGCGTAAAAATGCTTCCATGACCCACCAAAAGCCATTTTTGATGCACAGTTTCCATTGTATGCCATGGTTAGAAATTCAATAGGTGTTCTTGAAAGCCTATAAGAGGTGGGATTCAATGTTCCATAGATTGATGACCGATTCTCGGATCTATGAACCGTTAGCTTTGTTGGATTCAGGACATCGGGATAGTGCTAGAGTGGCCCTCTACTCTGGGTCCATGGATAAGGGATCATTTTTTTCTGTCAATTTTGGAAACTAGGGTTTTGCTCAGTAAGTGAATGTGAAATTTTTGCACATAGAGGTCAGCTTGAAGGTGATTGTAGATCTTCCCCTCTTGAACAAATACTTGTTGTAAACTATTATTCCATGTGCAACTGTCAAGAATTATGTTACCTATTGTGAGGTGTTGATCAAGACTTATTTCCCATCATTGTCAAGCAAGAAATATTATTTGTTTTTGTTTTAATCAAGGTGAAAGGAGTTGTCAATCTCTATGTGGAGGTGAATTGATCTTAGGATCTCATATCATTTGTGGGACTGGAAACTCAAAAGAAGGTTGTTTCCCATATTAAGTTATCTAGGTCATCCAAGAGATGTGAGCATTTGTACGATGAAATGCAGGAGGAGACAATGCCATTACGTCAGTAACCATGTAATGGAACATGTTTATGTTTAGAAACAAGTGGCAAACCTATTACGCCATTATTACAAAATATATATATCTTCACGCTACGAATGCTTCGAATAATACTCCATAAACATGAATTTATAAAACAAGATTCAAAATAGTACTTCTCTAATCAATTTAATCTATAATAAAATCACACATAACTTTCATCTCTTTCAAAGTTGTTACTCGAGGCCATTCATCAAATGCCATGTACATTAACAAAATGATAAAATAATGTGCAAGACATACATAATGTGCAGGATATAGTCATAACCATTACTTTGAATCAACCTTATAATACTCATATACTTTTAGGTTTGATGTGTATCCCATGTATTCGTTAGATGACAGACAACATGCCAAACACTAATTTTATTTATGTAGACCACATAGGTGCATCACTTAGTTGTGTCAACTTCGTGCATCCTTTAAAAGTTTGCTAGGTTGTTATGTGGGTAAGGTGCTTTTGTATTCCACCAAGTTGGATCAGTTGCTTAGCTATGCTGAGTGCTTATGTGTATTAGGTATGTTCAATATTTGTGAATACAATTTGACATTGGTAATAAAACATTGTATATGCAATTGGATCGTGGTAAAAAGCAATTAAATTGTACATTTTTGTCATTATGTAATATTGTAATTGTGCATTGTTCTCAAATTTATAAATGATATCTCCATGCAATCGTAAAATCTATAAAAAATTGGGAACATTACACATAGAAACATTCTTGGACACACGTGTATAATCACGCTTAAAAGACTAAACCATGGATATCTCAAGAGCATTGATATGAAATAGTTTTTACTATCATGAAATTTATAATACAAAAATAGAAGGCCCATCTATGGCCTGTCAATGTACATGTATCAAAAAATATTTGATGTACATGTGCAAACAAAAGTACATCTGTCCTGTACCGCGCCCCTATACTCTAACTCCGGATTGTACATAAAAATACATATTTGTCCTAGACTAACACATAAAAAATTTAACTTTATCTTGTTTTTCCCATACCCTGATGCTTTTCGGATCTATCTACAACCACTTTGCATCTCTGCCGACTGCAAATTAATGACAATATTTCTTAATCAGGTAACTGAACTAGTATTGTCCAGTAATAACAAAGTTTGGAAATTTAAAATATGACTCAATTGTAAATAAAACAAAGACTCGCTGCATTTGTTGGGGGTATAGGTGCCTCTAGTGTCAAGGGTATAGGTTCCTTTGGTGTCCTCCTCCTTGCAAAGAGTCTCTATGCAATGCTTCTGTACGAATAAAAAAATATGTCAATTATCTCAAGAATTATCAACATGTACATGAATGAGAAAGTACTAATAAATTATGTAAAAGCTGAACATCTCATTGAAAAAAACCATTTCTAGGGGATTACACTGGGACTATTCAGTAGTAAGAGTAGCCATAGGTTGAACATCAACCTTAGTTCCATGCACTAATTGACCAGGGTGTGGCTACATTCACCAAATGATAAAATAGTTAGACATCGTGCATGTCCATAAACAATACAAATGAAATCTACAATTACAAATATTCAAGTAGATGTACCTCAGTGTGACTTATCCATATTGTATATGTAGCATTGACCGCAGCATCAACAATCCCACTAAGGTTTGGCACAGATGACTCTACATCCTGATGCTGTAAACATGCGAAAATAACATTAAGAAAAACCACTTGTGAAGTGAATTGATAGCTAACCAACAATTGCCATTGGAAGTGTGTACATTACTGTGGGATGCATATTTTGATCCTCATGCACACCCACTCTATTGAAGGAAGAGGGTCATATAGTGTAAACAAAACCCTTATCTATGTTTGGACTACGGGGATATCCAAACCAAAGAGGTGGTGCAGGGATCTGCAATGATGTCTGCAGTCATAAAGTGTTACTATAGTTAGACATGGATTTGAATGGATGGAATAATATGTACTGAAAAACTAACATGTTGTAATATACTTACCCCTGCCTTGGACATATCCCCCCCATGGGAGTGACTGCTTCCATCAATTTCTTGCCCCTCTTCAGATGCTAATAGCATCTGCAAGTTTAAAAATTATAAATATTAGCGATCTATAAAGGAGTGTACAACAAGAAATTTAAATAATTCAAACAAGATTCAGTCATAACCTATGTACTTACATTCTTCAACTAATCGTAAATTCCACCTTGGACTATGTCGTTGATATCAACGTCTCTAGCATCACCTTCTAAGTGGGGTTCCTGCAACTTCAAAAATTGTAAATATTAGACAATTTAATAAAGTAATCAAGACTAACACATGCATTAACAAAATGACAAATGTTTAAATATTACCTCAATGGTGGTTGTTTGGGGCTCGGGTACAATCACACCGGGTGCAGTACCACCCCTGTGAGAGGCATCAATCTCCTGCAAGAGTAAATATTGCATATATTAGAAATATTTTAATATGTTACATATAGTATGGAAAAATTAAAAATTGAACAATAATAGAGTTTTAAAACAATGTCCTTACCTAACCACCAGTCATCGTAGTGGTACCATGTCTTGGTCCAGGACCATAACAGGGTCCCCCACACGATGTGAAGATGTGTGGCTCACTCTGAGGCACATGGGATGTCAGTCTATCCCCATCAATATATGTCCCTCCACCACCAAAAGCTCGTGGTTGTACACTAGCAGAGGAAGAGGGCGCTCTCTGGTCAATAGTGGTCGTGTGTCGAGAGATCGTCTCAACTAGAGTAAAAAATGCCTCCTATGTCTAGTAAACCATGTCATGTGCAGGAGGGACGTTTGCCCTCGGTATATGGGCACGGGGTGGAGGTATCTTTGGATTGGCATATCTATGCCTAGTATTGGGTTGGTGTTGGGGAATCCCCCTACCAACTCCCTGGAAGCCCAACATGTCAAAATAGTTGACATGTTTCTCCATCACAAAATCTGCATACAATTTTTGGAGGAAGTACAACAGTACTTCCCTATTGTTATGAGGGGGAATGTTTGAAAACCATGTACCACCTATCCATCCAATTGTCTCTTATGGGTGGATAGGTGTACCACTTAATAGAAATATGTGGCCTATTGATCTCCGGGATTTCATCCGTCCCAGGTAGTCTAAACAATGAATAGATGTGTTGTTTTGTTATTTTGAGCTTTTTTACCTCATTGTAACTTAACCCATTAGCATATTGTTGTCTTTTCCTATCCCTGTAATATGCGATTCTATACAAAGCATCATTTGATCTTGCAATAATATCAACAATAGAGAACAAAGAATCTGACAAGGAGTGATGGACCTGATCTCCACCCCTCCAAGTAGAACCAATATCTCTCAAATGGGAAATAACCCTTAGTATCTCCACATTGTTATCCATAGTAGCCACTGCAATCATAAATACAAATAAAATATCATTAGAAATATAAACACATGATATAATGACATATCTAAGCACTGAAAACTCTATAACTTATGTACAACAAATAACAACATAAACTAAATCTATCATGTAAATTTAAAAAATGATCTTGAATTTTACAATAAAGAATAAACATTTAACATTTTTTCATTTCATATTTATGTCCTAAATTCAAGTATTAATTCCAATTTTTAAGTATGCATGTGTACATAAAGTGTCTTGAGTGCATATGTTGATTGTGAAGCTCCTTTAGCTTATTTTAAGGCTTGAATTATGAAGTTTCGTCGAAATTGTGAGGTACTGACTATTGCCTTTGCAGGACTAGCTCGCGGGTAGAGGCAACAATTAGACCCTAGAATAGGCGTCATAATGTGTTGCTGATGAGTAAAATCCTAGTATAGGAAACAATTTTGTTAGATATGTAATTATTTGTTGTAGCATGATTTTTTTTGGACTCCAAAGTCTATTTAGCAGATCTTTACGGATTTTATGGTTGTAAGGGTTCCATTGGATTATATCATATATGATAGTATGTGATTGGCATGTTTAATTAAATACATCAATCTACCTATGTATCTTCATGTTCATAGAGTCTATTGTTGAACTTTGTTGTCTTGACCTTAACCAAAAAGTACCCTTCGTTCAAGACGAAATATTTGTTAAAAGCATGGGAAGCTTCTATACCTTATTTTAACACTTGGATTAGGAAGTTTCATCAAAACTATAAGGTGTTTATTGATGTTCTTGGAAGAGAAACTTCGATATTTCAGATAGAGGCAAGGGATTTACCATGTTTGTTTATGTATTTTAGGGGAATATATGAATTCTACTTGATTTTTTTTTAGTTGTATGCAAGCTTGCTACATAATTAACAAACTTTGCATATTTGTTAATTTTGGTTTGGATTCACAATGATGCTTGCGAATATAAATATATGCAAATAGTGAAGTTCGTTTCTTTTTTATGAGTTCATTGGGGTTTTGGTTTACATTGGGCATGTAAATTACTTATTTAAACTTGCAATGTGCTTGACAAACTTTGCATATTTGTGGATTTTGGTATGGATTCACATGGATGCTTGTGAATATGCATATGGAAATAGTGAAATTCATTTGTTTTTTGACTTAATTGGGGTTTTGGTTTCCATTGGGCATGGGAATTTTTGGTATGAATTTTGGTAAATAATCAAAATTATTTAGTTTTTATGATTAAATTGAGGAATTGGTTTCCATTGGCCAATTACATTGGGGTTTTTTTTCCATTGGCCATAATTTAATTATATTGGTTTAATTTTTCAATTTAGGGAAAACAAATTTATGAACAAAGAGAAACAAACATGAAAAGAAATGAGGAAAATACCTCACAAATAAGAGGTTGATCCAAAGGTGGATATGGATGGCTTTGGCACACCCAAAAACATTTTCTCCCAATCGACGTTTTCTCCAAAGAAGTCCAATAGCCATGCGATGTGGAGAAAAAGACGTGCTCAACCTATTTTTAAAAAAAATCTTTCCAAAACGCGCACGCGATTTTGTTCACTAAAACTGAGGCGCAATTTTCTTGAATAAAATGGAGGTGCAATTTTCTTAAATAAAACAGAGGTGCGATTTGGTTTACTATCCTAATTGGCATGCCTGTTGGCAACCTTGGGACTAGGCTTTGTAGGTTTTGGATTTCTTGGGATGATTTCTATTTTTTGGTATCAAGAGTGATTGAATTCACTCTACCATTCCATCTAAAAGGTCCCTCAACTTCTTGCACACAACCATATAGGGACCAACAACAAGGTTATGGTCACCCTTTACTGAGGAAATAGGAAAAACCACATGGGAAAAATTCTCCCTTGCGAAAGGATAAGGAACAATGTGAATAACATGTCTTCATTATGTAGTTTTCTTTATCTAAAGGAGTTGACTAAACTTCATCTTAAAGAATTTGATGAAGAAGTTGTGAACTCCCTGATCATGCACTAGAGTACATAGTATCTACAACAAAAAAAAGTGGAGAGTCTCCTTGTATGTTATCATATGATGATAAAGGAGAATTATCTAAATGTTTTTTTATGCCAACACATTCTTTGCTAATAACATAATCAATAAAGGAAAAGAGATCCATGAAATATAGTAAGAGCCTGATTCTAATATATCAAAAAATGAATCTACATCATAGAATTGATAAAATCATTTGACTCTAGCACTTAAGGCATGGTTGATATTACCTTGGGACGCCACACTGTGATAATGTTCTAAAGATTCAACAAGATTCTCTAGTTCATTTGATACATTGATGTTGTGTTTCTCAAGAAACTCAGACATGATGTCCATATTTATCTTGAAACATTTCTTCTCAACATGAAATCTCTTGCTATAATAAGAACACTTGGATGAGACACCTTTGTTCTTGACTTCCTTCATGGAATTAGAACCTTCATTAGTAGGTTTTGAACCTTCATCTTCATCAGTTGACTTTGGCTTATTCTCTTCCACTATTTTCTTTTCTTTTGACTTTGAATTCTTTCTTCCTTGAACTATAAGAGAATGAAATTTTCCTTTGGATATTTTAAGAGTCCCCATATGAATCAATTTGTATTGCTCTTTTTCAAGTGAATCAAAGAATGTACTCAAAGAAGGAATTTTTGAATTTGAAATACCAAGCCTAGAAGCATGAAAAGTTGACAAAAAAACTGAGTATTCAGGACCCAATTTGGAAAATATGGAAAGAATCAATTGAACTTCCTTCTTCTCAATCCCACATTGTTTGAGAAAAATGACAAGTGACTTGAATTTGGTGAAGAACCCTCAATGGATTTGAAACTGCTTTGAGTCAATGAGATTAAATCATTCTCTAATTGACGTTCTCTTATCTCATATTATACTCCAAAGAGAGACTCAAGTTTGGTCCATACTTTGTTTGGATTGGACAAACCATAAAGATAAAAAATAATATAACTTGAGAAATAAAGAGAAAAATCAACCCACAGGATTCATCCATTCGATTATACCACTTAGGTTTCTCAACAACAGTATTTGGCTCATTTTCTAAAGCCATAGAAACTCTCTAGAGACCCTTACTGCGCAACAAAATGCCAATATTGGACTTCCATTCATGATATTTATAAGCAGACATGATTATAACTGAATAGGATTCCATGGTTAGTAGTTGTTGCACTCATGGAGATACTCTCTACCATCTACACAAAATAAACTAGAAGAAATACTTGTAAGCTTAATTCAATCTCTTCTTCAAAGAAAGGCTAGACACTTGATGCTCTCCTTCAACTCTAATAGCTTGAAGATCTTAATAACCTGATAGCTATGAAACCATGTACAAATTGAGGCTCTGATACCATGTGGAAACACAAGATAAGGATCTAGCTACAAGATATTTCTCATGAGTATAAACAAGAAAAATAGGGAGACGAATAATGCGACTGAACATAAGCGAAGTGAAGAATGAATGAAAAATATTCCATATCACTTTTTGTTGATATTTTCCATTTATTATTGATCAACATAGAGTACATTAATTAATACATCATTGAGAGGTAAAATCGAGTTACTTAGGAGACAACTCATGCTAGCTCATAAAGCAGGCTTACTAAATATCATAAATCCCCGTAGGTGACAAAAGAACTTTCCAAATCTTCAGGAGATCATGAATTGGATAAATCATGAGTGAGTGATGATGATTCATGGAAAATATTTCTAATCATGGAATATGGAGAGAAAATCATGGAGGATGAGTTAGCCACAAAAGATGACAGTTTCTAATTTTAACTAGCTTTACCTTATCCACTGAAAGGTAGGAATAATGTTGTCTAAAGGCAAAAAAGAGAGGAAGGCACAATTCCTATAATAGTAAGGAAATAAAGTTGGAAGAATCTAACCATAATCAATATAAAGGTGCTCCTAACATATATATGGCAAGTATTGACAAAGTGGTGCAAGTGGAGGCCAACTACCTAGTCTAGAATATAGGAAATTAACTAGAAATGATTTTTTTATTATCCTAAGTATGGATTGGGTTTATAATATTCTAAAATAGACACTCTCCTCATCGATATCGATTGGCATATTTTCAACAACATCACTCCATTAGCATTTCTAGTGCATCATTGATCTTTATTGTTGGTTACCAACTCAATACTTGACTCTTAGCTCTTGGCTTGCTATGACAACTCAATTATGTGTCTCTTACTTTATCTATTTATTTATCAGTGTACATGCGAATAAATTAGGACTTAGCATAAATATATGGTCCTTGTATTCTTTTATTATACACCATGTTTTCATCTACTAAGTCAGATTTTTGCAACATTGTTTTTTGTTATAGTTCTCTTACTTAACTCTTAACTTCCATGTTTCACTACAACACTACTTGTGTAAAGAGATGGATTATATTTAGTTTTAGTTTTTTATTCCTTCATGCCTCATTGTAACAACATACAAATCCCCATTATACACATTCATTTTTCTACAGGTTAGTATTTCTCCCTCATATTCTAACCATAATCTAAATCAATGGTATCATCTCCTTCTATTTTTAGGTGCATCTCCTTTCTCACAACAGTTTGAATTTAATCCACATTGACTAGGCATGGTTGACTTTAAACAATGGTTTCCAATTGATCAAGAATGGTTGACATTTTTACATCATTAACTTTGAACCATTGTTAATCATTGTTTAGGCATGGTTGACTTTAAACTAAGATTCATCGTAGTAAACCATAGTTGACCATTGCTTAGGAACAATTCAATTTCTTGCATCATGGTCGATTGTAGTTGACATTAGTGCATCACGATTTGCTGTGGTTTCATAATAGTTAATTATGGTTAGGTTTGATTAATCGCCATGGTTAACTATGTTTAGAAATGGTTGATCACATCTCATCATTGACCATGGCTAACTTTGGCTAAGCATGGTTGAAGTTGGTTAGACACAATTGATAATGTAAAAATCATGTTTGGGTATGGGACTCATAATTTTATAAGATTATGTCTGAACAATTTTTTTATAAATGTATGTTTGGAGTAGATATTGATGTTTCCTAATATTAATGTTAAAAATAATATTAATACTAATATTAACATTTATTTTAATACCATTGTTTCTTAATGTTAACTTTAATGTTACTAATGTTATCAATTTTAATTTTATTACCTTATTTATAGTAGTATTATAGAACATTAATAATATTTATTTTAATTATCTTAATAATACCATAATTAATATTTAAAATTTAATAATATTAACATTATTAACATTCATGTTAATGTTAGTTTAAATATTAATATAAAGTTGGTAATATAAATAAATAATATGTATAATATTACATGAATATACTTTTACATAAATAACGAGAAGCATTCATATGAAAGATATTATTAAACACTCTTGATAAATATTAATAAGCATTCATGCATCCCAATATAAACAGGAGCCACGTGGTGATGATCGACATAAAAATTAAACCTTGTTTTTATTGATAAAAAGAATTCATTTAAAAAAAAAATCAAAAAACTATTATCTTAAAAAAAACCATTACTCGGAAAACTTATATTTAAAAAAAAATGATCTAAATCAAATTAACCATAAAACTGTCCACCTTGTTGCCTCCTTTCACACACCTAGGGGTTAAGCGCAATATAAATATTCAAGCTGCTAGGTATGTCCTTGGGGGCAAGTCTCGAATCAAGTATTGTTACTTGATCTTGACTCCTCTGTTTAGGCGAAACTCCTCACAAAGCCAAGGGGGGTGGTCCCTAAGAAAGAGTTCAAGTAAGGATATTTATATTTTAGTTGTTAATGACGACATTAAGTTGTTTTTATGAGTTTTTGGTAAATAATTTTTTTGCAAGACTAAGGAAAAACAATTTAAACATTCAACAGCATATAACATGAGTGTATAAAGATTAGCATTGACAAAAATAATACTCAAATGAAAATAAGATTGTTGTGTACTCAGATTAGTGCCAAATGGAGTCAAAATTGTTGTTGAAACGGAAATGTTTTGCAATGTGTCGTGGTCAGTTTTAATTATTAAAGATGAGTTGATTTAACGAAAAGGGGATTCTTGATATACTTATGAAGTACTGAGAACATGTTCAGAAAGATGAAGAAATTGGTTCCTCACTCGGAAATGTGGGTTGAATCAAAGTCTCTAAGAAGGTTTTCAACACTACACCAACAAGGGTGTAGCCTAACTGTATCTCGAGGTCACTACTCAGTCGTTCCCACTTCCTTTGAGAAATTTTCCCAATAATGTCAAAAGGTGTTGTGTCGGATTTTCAAAATGTTTCAAAGGTTGTTTATTTTATCACTGTGAGTTAATTATTTAAATGTGAATAATTGATGAGTGCGCATTCCTGCTTTTGATTATCCCAAAGCTCAAGGTGAACCTGCGATGGGCAAGAGCATACATCGGAATGGGAAAATGTTTGTTCCAATTGTATTGAAGCAAAAATATTGGGGAAGAAAAAATAAAAACTAAAGTCTAAAAGAATTCACAAGCTATGTGTCACTTTCTGATCATCCACCAATAATCGACAAGAATCCTTTGGTTGGTGGAGAGAGCATACTTTGTGGCAATGAGCGAGGGAGCCAAATTATTTAAACAAATTTAAACATGGAAAACAAAATAAATAACTAATCTATACATCCTTTCAATAAGGTGGATTGTGTGCGTGCGATTGTTAGAAAAAATCAAATGATGAAAGAGACACTACCAATCCCCCGAGGGGGGGATGAACTGTGGGTGTTGTGTAACCCACTTGATTTCTTTATTAATTATGATTAAAATATCAGAAAAATGAAATTAAAATATGTCTGAGAACCCATAAAACAGGTTTAAATACTTATACAACTTTATGGAGTGAAGGGGAGATAAGAAGAGGGGAAATTGGGGTTTTTTGGTGTCCCGGGAGACCCAAAATTGGAATTTTGAGCAGAGCTTCCTCCTATTTTTATTTGGACTTGATAAAAACCAGAAAGTTAAATTATTAGAATGTGATGGAATGAATAAATAAAATATAAAAACTAAAACTAAATTCAGTACTTGCAAAAGATTGGAAAAATTTACTAGTTTTTAGAGCACTGAAATGACAACTTTAGATTTAGTAAAAGATTATTCTTTTTTATGCATTTCTAAATATAAATTATCTGATATTATAAATGAGTATATTGAAAATATCATACTTTTAAATAAGATCTATCAAATTTTCATATTCAATCTAAGTAACCGGACAAAAAGAGAAAAATGTTTTGAGAAAATGGTAAGCAACTTCAAGCCTTGCTTGATCTTCTTATGGAAACTTTGGAGACCCTATAGAAATAAGATGAAACTTGAGAGATTATCAAAGAAGAAGAAGATACATCTGAGTTCAAATCATCCTTTCAAAAAGTAACTGCAAAACAAATCTATGAGAAATCCCTGCATAAAAAGAGTTAGATCTAGTGTACTCAAAAACAAGAAATGAGAAAGAGTTGATATACAACTGAGTATGAGCAAAAAAACTCCTATATATTGAAATCAAAATACCAGTAAGAAAATTACAACAGTAAATTCCTACTCTATGTGCCTTAGGATGACCTTCTAAGCTAAATCTAATAGCAATTTTAAGCAAAAAGGAAGAAAGAATTCAAAATTTTAACAATATCACCTCAATACTTGCAAGAATTCATATGATAACACCGAATGGACCTCCAAAGTCTGAAATTTTATTCATCAAATAGCAGCAACACAAAATAGAATAGGTTTCTTGCATCCATCCTCAACAAAGGAGAAAAACCCTGCTTTTATAGCAAAAAAGAAGCTCAAACCCCAAGGGGGCGACTTTGACAAGTATGAGGTGTTTTGGGGGTTGAGAAAATGATGGGAGGAAGACCTATGTGTTGGAATGAAGGGATTCCACCTATATTGAGTTATCCCACTTGGTTTGGGAATCCTTTATCTCCTCTAACCACTTCATCCAAGTGGCAAAACCACCCTCCATGAGTGAATTCGCCCTCCTTTTGTGGAAGTGATTTAGATCCCTTCCTTTGATGGTTGGAGATGCTCCTCTATGCTCATAAATGTCCCTGACAATATCCTCAACAACTTTGACACCTCATATAAAAGTCCCATACAAGCTTCCTTTTATTTAGGGATTGGATTTTCTCCAATTTTCTCATTTATTTGACCCTCTGAGCCATTTTGGAGAGAAAATCCAAATTACTAATACAAAATTACTAATTTGACTCTCAAAAGTGATTTTATGGGTTACGTTAGGTCCTTGGGTCCAAAAATGAGCATCCCCATGACCGAATTGGATCCCTAGGCCCAATTTTATGACCTTTAGAAATATTAAAATTAAAATACACCTTATCGGTGATTTTATTAAAAAACTAAAAATTAAAAAATCCTAGGGGGGATTTATTGGATGTTCACGAAAATATGGACATATGTCTAGCATGATATAATACTTATAACCTAGGCTTTAATAACCTTTCTGAGAAAAAAATTACCAAACTCACCATACCGACTTTGGAGGATTTTGAGTGAAAATTTTGTAAAATAAAGCATCATATAATTAACAAGGGAAAAAAAAATCAAGGATGATGACCTTGATGACCAATTCTAATAATCCTTTTACATAAGAGGACCTCATGCTATGTCATTTATTACAAATCCCTCGAAAGGGTGTGAAGATCCAAAAGAGGCCACAAAACTTCTGAGCACTGAGTAAGAGAAAGTGATTTGTTCCGATCCTTGCCGGCTCAAAGATAAAATCCCCTAGTGAGACTTAGTGGATAACATCTGGCTCCAACTGTGGGACGTGTGCTCGATCTGGTATTAGGAAAGGAGAGGATAGAAGAATACCAGAATCTCTGGATTATATAACTTGTAAAAACATCTCAACTTGACAAGAAAACCTTAGTATTACAAGTTTTATGAAAAGAACCAATGATCCAAAAGTTGTTTTCTTGAAAGGAACAAAAAACTAATTAATGAAAAAGAGTTTTATTCCTAAGTACATAAAGAAATGCATAAAGTAAATGATCTAAGGAGCTTATTTTCCTACTCTAAACACAACATAAAAGGTTAGGTGTAGTAAAAAATCCAATCTAACCACCTAAGAATTTCATTAATATAACAAAGTTTTTCCTTATCTTTGGTTTCCAGCCAAAGTAAGGACATATTTTTCAGAAAATTCAAACTTGTATGAATATTCAAGATGGGAGGGCTAGACAGGAAATCATAGGCATGTATAATGTCGTCATACTTCTTCCCAAACTGGCAGGTGCTTGTGCAAGCTTCTTCTAACCATGACTGAATAGGGATGATATACAAATCAGCATGATGAGGCATATTGACTACACCATCATACCGATGATCAAAGCTTATCGAATGATGACTTGTTTTATAAGCATCAAATTCCTCCACATCATAAGGAACATTTGTATGTGAATGTAATATCTAAAGCTAATGCATTATATCTAACTCTTCACTACACTGCCTCTCTATGTCTTCATTACTGATATTGATATATGGCTCGGATTGATCATATGGATAAACCGCATGATTGTCTCCCACATGAAGGTTTCCCAAGGCCAAAAGATCCATTCTCCCAAAAGATCCATTCTCTCTTCTTTAAAAACCTCGAATATAGGATCTTCAATAAACCATCAAGAGACTCAAAACTCCCTCTATTAGATATGTCATAGATAGGATTATAAATAAAACCACTAAAAGTTTATGGTTCATTATTTTCCTCCACAGACATGTCATAGATTGGATTTTCCATGAATGTCCAGCAATCCTCATCAACATCTTTGTCGGACATAAGAGAATCTTCATCACTTGTATCATGCTCCAAGCTATACTTTTCCTCGTCTTCTTTAGAAAAAAGGCCACAAAGAAGTAAACCTTCTAAACTATTATCATTATATGGAGAACAAGTAGGAGTGCCATCATCCACATTAGAGATTTCATCATAAGTTTCATTATAATATTATGTAATGGTTTCATATTGAGGTATATCTGGAGTACAAATGTGATCATCATCACTGAAATAATAATGAAAGCATTCCCAATCATCAATATTCTCTGTTTATGTGACATGAGGAGGGTATTCAATAATATTTTCACTTAATGTCTCTTCATGCACATCCTCAATGGGATCATCATGGATTTCTTCTTCATTTTTATCTCTTGGAGGTAGAACCCAATACCTATCATTTCCTATCGTGATGAGATGAGGTAATTTAGGGTCTTCCTCATGATACTCTATCCAGGGAAAAGAATCATGAAGGAATTCTTCCAGGAACTTGTCTAAAACTTCCACTGTAGTCTCTCGTGTATGCCACTACCTCAAGAATATTCTAAGGAATCTTGAAAGGGAAGTAATACCTTTATTTGGAAGACAAATGAGATACCATTCACAAGCATTTCTTCATAGAAATCTGAAAAACATTTCAATCATATTATCTTCATACAAAACATTGAAGTCAGGGAAAAATTTAATGAAAGATATGACATGTCGGACCTCTGCATGTTTATTTCCCCAAAATATAGGTAGATGATAAGATATATCTTCACCATTATGATAATTAAGGAATCCTAGGATGTTTGAGAAGTTAATGGAAGGATATTTACTAGAAATCCGAGCTCTTTCCTCATCCATACTGCTTACTCAGTAGTAAGCATTTGATATAACCACAGAGCTGTGAAAATAATGAGATTTAAAATTTTACTATTTGCATGAACTCACCTACACACAATCAATCTTAGCAATTTTTGTGAGAAACAAGGTTTTATCCCTTCAATGGAGTCGCCATGTGGAAAGAAAAATATGCATCATAAATCTTTCATAACAAATTCTACTTTTTGCTTTTCTTTGTACAAAGGAAAAAAATTTAGTGGAGTCCCCAGAAAAAGAATCAAATATATACTCTAATCATTCATCAAACAAAGTAAAAACAAAAAAGAAAGAAGAAATTCGTAACCAAGGAATAAAAAGATTTATCCTTGACAACGTCACCAAAAACTGTTGCCACATTTCACACACCTGGGGGTTAAGCACAACAGAAATATTCAAGCTGCTAGATGTGTCATTGGGGGCAAGTCTCGAATCAAGTACTGTCACTTGATCTTGACTCCTCCATTTAGGCCAAACTCCTAACGAATCCAAGGGGGTCGGTCCCTAAGAAAGAGTTCAACTAAGGATATTTATATTTTAGTTGTTAATGACAAAATTAAGTTGTTTTCATGAGTTTTTGGTAAATAATTCTATTTCAAGACTGATGCAAAATAGTTTAAACATTCAACAGCATATAACATGAATATATAAAGATTAACATTGACAAAACTGATAATCAAATGAAGATAAGATTGCTGTGTACTCAGATCAGTGCCAAATGGAGTCAAAATTACTGCTGAAATGAAAATGTTTTGCAATGTGACTTGCTTAGTTTTAATTATTAAATATGAGTTGATTTAAGGGAAAGGGGATTCCCAATATACTTATGAAGTACTGAGAATATGTTCGGAAAGATGAAAAAATTGGTTCCTCACTCGAAAATGTCCGCTAAATCAGAGTCTCTAAGAACGTGTTCAACACTACACCAACAAGGGTGTAGCCTAACTATATCTCGAGGTCAATACTTAGAGGTTCCCGCTTCCTTTGAGAAATTTTCCCAATAATGTCAAAAGGTGTTGTGCCGGATTTTCACAATGTTTCAAAGGTTTTTTATTTTATTATTGTGAGTTAATTATTTAGATGTTTTTTCCAATTGTATTGAAGCAAAAATATTTGGGAAACAAAAATTAAAACTAATGTCGAAAAGAATCCACAAACTATGTTTCACTTTCTAATCATCCACCAATAATTGGCAAGAATCCTTTAGTTGGTGGAGAGAGCATACTTCTTGGAAATGAGCGAGGGAACCAAATTATTTAAACAAATCGAAACATGGAAAATAAAAGAAATACCTAATCTATACATCCTTTCAAGAAGGAGGATTGTGTGCATGTGATTACAATATCAGAAAAATGAAATTAAAATATGTCTTAGACCACATAAAACAGTTCTAAATACTTATACAACTTTATGGAGTGAAAGGGAGAGAAGAAGAGGGGAAAATTGGGGTTTTTTGGTGTCCTAAGAGACCCAAAACTGGAATTTTGAGCAGATATTCCTCCTCTTTTTCTTTGGACCTAATAAAAACCAGCAAGTTAAATTATTATAATGTGATGGAATGAATAAATAAAAGATAAAAACTAAAACTAAATTCTGTACTTGCAAACGATTACAAAAATTTACTAGTTTTTAGAGCACTAAAATGACAACTTTAGATTTAGTAAAAGATTATTATTTTTATGCATTCTAAATCTAAATTATATGATATGAAAAATGAGTATATTTAAAATATCATAGTTTTAAATAAGATCTATCAAATTTTCATATTCAATCTAAGTAACCGGACAAAAAAGAGAGAAAGGTTTTGAGAAGATGGTGAGCAACTTCAAGCCTTGCTTGATCTTCTTATGGAAACTTTGGAGACCCTGTAGAAATAAGATGAAACTTGAGAGATTATTAAAGAAGAAGAAGATACAACTGAGTTCAAATCCTCCTTTGAAAAAGTAACCTGCAAAACAAATCTATGAGAAATACCTGCATAAAAAGAGTTAGATCTAGTGTACTCAAAAACAAGAAATGAGAAAGAGTTGAAATACAACTGAGTATGAACAACTAATCTCCTATCTCTTGGGATCAAAATACCAGTAATAAAATTACAATAGTAAATCCCTACTCTATGTGCCTTAGGATGACTTTCTAAGCTAGATCTAATAGCATTTTTAAGCAGAAAGCAAGAAACAATTCAGAATTTTAACAATATCACCTCAATACTTGCAAGAATTAATATCATAACACTGAATGGACCTCCAAATTATGTAATTTTATTCATCAAATAGAAATAATACAAAATAGCAGAGGTTTCTTTCATCCATCCTCAACAAAGGAGGAAAACCCTGCTTTTATAGCAAAAAAGAAGCTCAAACCCCAAGGGGGAGAATTTGACAAGTGTGAGGTGTTTTGGGGGTTGATAAAATGGTGGGAGGAAGGCTTGATTGTTAGAATGAAGGGCTGCCACATATATTGAGATATCCCACTTGGTTTGGGAATCCTTTATCTCCTATAACCACTTCATTCGAGTGGCAAAACCACCCTCCAAGAGTGAATTCGCCCCCCTTTTGTGGAAGTGGTTTAAAGCCCCTTATTTGATGGTTGGAGATGCTCATCTATGCTCATAAATTTCCAGACAATATCCTCAACAACTTTGACACCTCAGAGACAAGTCCTAGACAAGCTTCCTTTGATTTAGGGATTGGATTTTCTCCAATTTTCCCATTTATTTGACCCTCTCAGCCAGTTCAGAGAGAAAATCCAAATTGGATCCCTAGGCCCAATTTTATGACTTTTTGAAATATTACAATTAAAATACACCTTATCGATGATTTTATTAAAAAACTAAAAATTGAAAAATCCCAGGGGGGGCTAATCGAATGTTCATGAAACTGTGGACATATGACTAGCATGGTATAATACATAGACCCTAGGCTTTAATAACCTTTCTGATAAAAAAATTACCAAACTCACCATCCCAAGTTTGGAGCATTTTGAGTGAAAACCTTGAAAATTATATGTCACTTAAAAAGCATCATATAATTAACAAGGGAAAAAACACTCAAGGATGATGACCTTGATGACCAATTCTAAGAAGGCCAAGCCTTTTACATAAGAGAACCTCATGCTATGTCATTTATTACAAATCCCTTGAAAGGGTATGAACATCCAAAAGAGGCCACAAAACTTGTGAGCACTGAGTAAGAGCAAGTGATTTGTTTCGATCCTTGGTGGCTCATATATAAAATCCCCTAAGTGCAATTTAGTGGATAACACACATTTCCCAACTTAATATCTATTATTTATCATCCATTAAGCACAAATTCAATAAAGTAAAATTGATTTCTTTGCTCCAAAGCATGAACTCAAACAAGAAAAAATTAATAACATTGATTTGTACTAGAAAATAAATTTTTTGTTCAAATAGCAGATCCTTCTTTCATAATTACGTCATTGTAAAAAGATAGAAATTAAACTACTCAACATGATAGAAATTAACTACTCAATAAGCTTAACCAATTAAAAAAATTAGATTACAAAGAAAATCATTAGAAAAGAGATTAGAAAGAGAATCATTAGAAAGAAGGAGATTAAAAAGAGAATCATTCTACTTGTTTGTAATAATTTTTATTGCAAATGTCTACTTCTTCCCATTTTCATGGGATTGAACTGTAGAATATTCTACAAATGTAATTCCCATTTCCCAAAGTTGTACAAAATATACTACATTATATTTTTTCCAAAAGTAAAAACAAAAATGTTTACTACGAATTAGTAACATTACGGAAAGACCATAAATGCAGAGTTTTATTGACCCATACCGTATAGTGCACTTCATTTATGTGGCTAAAATTATACTTACTACCAAGTAATTGTTAGGTACATTTACCAATTTAGAGCTGCAGAGAAATCCAAATCTAGAAATAGCGCCCTAACACTCTGATTTGAAAACCATGTTTGAACTAATCGGGATAAAAAATACTATGTATATTAAAATGAATCACTTTGTTCACTCTTAAAAGATAGTTTGGACTAAAAAATTTGGTTGTGTTTTGGAGATTGATCATGAAGTTGCGAGCGTCTATTGGGTTGCAATATGATTCATGGACTTTGGGTCCAATCTAAAAGAAAATAAAGAAACAACAGAGTTTGGTTTCAATCCAAAAGAATATCAAGAAACAACTTAGTTTTTTTTCAATCCAAAAGAATATCAAGAAACAACATTGAAGCAAAAACAATGAATGTATTATATGCAAAGATCTGGTGACAAGATACAATAATGGCGACCATATAGGTCAAAATTATATATGTATGTATGTAGCTATACAATATGGTTGCCCAACTCTACTAACCATATTGCATTCAGGAGGATGACAAGATGGGAAGATTAGACTCCTCTCTCTATATCCACTCACTATCCTCTGCATTCGTTAGGTTTTATAGATTCAACTCTACTCCAGAATTTGCACTCTGCTCTTGCCCCAAATTGAAATTGTCATGGTAAAGGATTAGGTTCTGAGATTGTACAATGGATTCCAAAACTGGCTGTTCAAGATCAGGGCCAATTCTGCAAAGGGGACAAGTAAAATATGAGCCAAGAAACTTGTCAATACAGTATTCATGAATACAGCTATGCCTGCAATTGGGTAGAGGCCAAACTATCTCAATCTCATCCAACGCACGCAGGCAGACTGTGCATGACATGGGTTGAGTCGCTAATATCATAGAATACAAATACATGGGTTTTACAAGTGGAGCTCATGTTAGTGGCCCATGATGCTTTCCATTATTCATTGTCATGATTACAAATACATGGGTTTTCCCCACATGTACAACCAGCGAATCTATCAAAGTCAGAGTCATTATCTAAACCAAATTCGGTATCTGGAAATAAACAATTTGAGAAACACTGTTCCACATCGGATCCGATCATGACTTCATTAGGAATATAGCAATATTCTCCTTGAAAAATGGATTCAACTTTAAGGTTTAAAGGAATTCTTCTTGTATGAATTTTATGATCTAAGAGGTGGCCATTTTTTTCCATTCTTTCGAATTTCTGCTAAGTAAAAATAGGGGGTTCAAGAGGAGAGTAAGCTCCTCCAAGATGTCATAGTTTAAATTTAAACCACATATGATTGTGGTGTGCTACAATCATGTCTGCTTGAAGGTGTAGTATGAAATTTGCACATCGTTGAACCCAATCTTTTCTTGGACATAATTTATCAAGGAAAACTTGTGTCCATCCGGACCATTGTTGTTGCACCAGTGTAGAAAGATCTCCACAGATTATTATTTCTCCCTGTTCTCTACAGAACTGCAATATGAGGTTATAACTATTCCATGTTAAAAATCCTGGACCGATATCCACATAATAGAATTCTCATCCATCTGTATAAGCTGTGTCAACCCAAACATGATTAAGCTCCTGAAGTTGGTGCATGGCATTTTCTAAGCCTTTAAAGGCGTGTTTTTCCCATCTCTCCAATATTTGTATTTTTAGAGGAGAGGCATTTACTTGTTGGATCAAGGAGAGTGCCAGATACTTATTTGCTTCCTTTTTGCTGGCGCAATTCAAAAAATCTTCTCTTTCTTCCTCTGACAAGGGATCATTGAAGATTTGAAGCTTAGACTTTTTGTTTGACGAGTTGGATGCTCCATAGACAAACATGTTGAGGTAGGGTTTCTCCTGTTATTCTTCTTTGGTAATCATATTGGAAACACAATTCAAATACCCTGGTTTATATACAATTTCAAAATCAAAGTTTTGAAACCAAAGAAACCATTTTAGAATCCTAGAACTATTCTTTTCCATAAGATTTTCATTCTTGAATATACCAGGAATTATTTTCAGATCTGTCCTAATAATGAACTTGACAGGTTTTAGATAAAGCTTGAAATGGTTTACAGTCTTCTTGACTGCGAGGATTTCCTTGTGACTTGATGGATAATTAATTTCTACATTTTTGAATGCTCCTGAAGCATAGCCGTAGATTTCTTCTTGATCACCATGTTTTTCTATGAGAATACCTCCCCAGGATTTATTGGAGGCCTTTGTTTCAATCACCATTTGACCCAAGCCTTGTGGTAGTGAGAGTGGAGGAAGCTTTTTTACTTTTTATTTGATTTGCTTTCCTACATCCGGCATATATTTATTCCATCTTGGGGGATTTTTCTTTAGTCGTTGCTGCAGCAGATGAATGTCATATGCTTGTCCTTTGTAGAATGGCCTAATATAATTTAGGCTTCCCAAGAATCTCTGTAATGGAACCTTTTCTAAGCTCTGATTAGAAACGTTAGCAAAACACTCCACGACATGTTCTTGGAGGATCACCTGTCCTTTACTTATTTTATATCCTAAACATTCAATGTCCTTTTTTCCAATTTCAATTTTGGATTCTGACAAAACCAATCCATGTTTGAAAACTAAAGAATAAAATTCTTGAAGATGTTTTAAATGTTCCTACAAATTGTTGGAACAAATAAGAATATCATCTATGTACGCTAATGCCCATTTATTTTCTCTGAAGATATCTTCCATTCTTTTCTATAATTCTAATGGTGCGTTGTTAATGCCAAATGGAAGGACCTTCCACTGATATTTCCCATGAGGAACAACAAAGGCAGTTTTGCACCTGTCTTTTGCTTCAATTCCAATCTAGTAAAAACCAGACTTCAGGTCAAACTTGCTGTTACGGAGAGAAATTCCTATGGCTTGGGGTACCACAACAGACAACTAGACTCCAGAAATCAATCTTCTCCAATATGCAATAGAAATAAACAACCTAACACTAAAGGATCGAACCTCGTACCTTATTCCGGACGGTTGAAGTAGATCCCCATTGAGCTTTCCAATCTTCAGCTTGAATTGTTATAGCACGTCCTCAACAACAAGTAAACAATACAAGCATACTATATTTCATGGTGTTATATCTATTCTAGAATTTATAATCAATAATGTAAAAGCATTTGACATATTCCAATGGAAACAATATTCATTCAAATACACATTACTGGATAGGAAAAGATATTTCTATTAATAAGAATCAGAGATTACAAGTGACAACCTCTGACGGCACGTCTGCGAACCGGAGAAACTGAATCCCCCACTTGGGCCTCCACCACCTCAATCCTTCATCACTTCGATACCAAGATTACTAACAATGGGAAAGCTTGGGAAGAACACAACAGTGCTCCAAGGGACAAAGGGATGCAGACTCAAGCATAGAGTTCTGGCAACAATGGACTATAATTTCGATGCTCTCAATTTTCGCTTATGCTTTCAATGTACCAAGGGGTTCCTTATATAGCTTTTCAAAGGGATTTGAAAGGTCGAATCCGTGCGATCTCAAGGCATATGGAAGGCTAGGAGTCATATGAGTTGGATCCAAGTCAAGGAAAACTCCAAAATGTTTTGGACTATGCACACATCCCGATGTACGCGACTATCGAGGGAATACCCGCGTATGTACGCGGTTATCGGGGAAAAAGCCGCGTATATCAATATTATAATGTTTTTAGGGATGATAAATGTAACATCAAAAGATATAAAGTGGTCCAAAGGGGCTAATGAGTCTGCAGCGGGACAAGGGAAGGCCATACAATGTGTGATTCACCTAGTGTGGTGAAATCCGCTATAACAGATGCCCCCTAATGTATGAGATCAGAGGGGATATACGATGGCCGAAATACATTATAAGTCCATCCCAGGAAGGAAGTGATGAAGGTACCCAAATGGAAGACCAGTCACCCAATCAGCATAATACCATAATACAACTCTGCATATAATCTGCAAATACATCTAGCAGTCCCGGATACATAAGAGTACAATGGCCATGAATAGGCATGATACATGATAGAACATATGTGGTCATCGCCACGTACAATATACATAGATCAGAATCTCCATTATGAAGATATACAAAGGACTATGATCTCCACAAGGCTGAAGATATACAATAGATCAAGATCTCCATAGTGGCTGGAAATATCTGACATACACTGGAACAAGTCACGAGAGATGAAAGCTCATGAACACTGGCACGATCAAGGAGGTAGCATATAAGAGATGCCACCAATATGGAAGGTCTTCTACACGAACCGCTACGAGTACATGTCCTACTATGCGAATAGAGGTGTCGAGGTCGAACATAGTAGTCCATCGTCTGATTACCAGTCATTAATGTATACCGTTAACAGACGCGAGATCACCCACCGATAATGAAAATGGGAATCAAGGTACTAGAGTGCAAACTAACAAGTGTGAATAAATGTGTTGAGGTTGAACACTTGAGAGAATCCATCGATTAGGGGACATTGATCTATTCCCAAAACTGTCAATGGTGAGAGAACCTGCCACTGATGACTACAAGTCTCAAGGCACTCAAAATGACTCTAGACTCTAATCCCAGAATAACTGATCTGAAGTTGATGGGATGAAATCCGCTGGAAGGAGGGCATTAGGGCATCCCCCATCATCCAACACGAGGTACTCAGCAAGGTTGTATAATGTGGAAGGACTCGATCATAAGGTGCACGAACCAGTAAATCTACTGGGAATGGCCGACATGCAAAGTCAAGATAACTGAGGAATGGCCGACTCAGGTTTCAACTTCCTTCGAACAATAGCATAATGGCGTATGGTGACTGAATGAAGGCAGCATAGACTCGATATACAAACTGGGACATCTCTATGACGCAGGAGGCATCAATAGAGGCTCCATAAGGACTGGAAGCATAACCAGTCGGTGGAGATAAAACTCAGATAACGAGTACAGCTCCTAAAGTCAAACTATAACCCAACCAATGGATGTGATATACAGTGCTCTGTTCGAAGGAGACACGACTCGACATCTGCCAAAGATAATACCTTTTCCCGTCTGGATTTTTGGTTTTTTAATTTTTTTGGTCTTTTTGAGTTATTTGAAAAGCTTGAAAGAAGAATAAACTAGCTTTATAGTTACAAACTAGGAGGAGACGAGTGTCATTAGGGCAAACAAACTAGTTCCAAGCAGTGGAAGCTACCTATGCTCAATGCAAGGAAACATGTGTAGGATATCGACACTCGGGGGAAGATCCCCTCCCGGTAAAAGGGTAAGTCAAGTTGCAAAGGATATACGAAATGGCTTTGCATGGCTAGACATGAGACAAGCTCGGGCTATAAGGCTGAAACGCAATGTCAGGGGAGCCGGCATAAAGCTCAATAAGACACGCAAAGCTCATGAAAATGCATCCACAACTTGATATAAGGGGAGTCCGGGGGGAACATGGCCAGCATAAGATCAAGAGGAGTATGAGGCTCTTGCGAAATGTCATGGCAATACTATACAACGGACTCCCACACCCTAAAAAGGAGAAACATCGGCATGGGCACCAAATGCAAATAAGGCGCTAACTAGGGTACCCATGTAAGGTGAGGCTCTACCACTCATATAATGCCACTTCTATAGCAGCAAGAAGGTTCCGTGACATAATAGAGTGGGTCCGTACCTAAGGCGAGAGTGACATGGTCATAAGGTCATGCAAAATGCAAACGGTGGTGAACCTAACCTATATGCCAGTATAGACGTTATACCTGTGAAGGATACGAACGGGTCAATCCAACGGCTCAAACGGCACTGAAAACGGTAATCTACATCACCAATTATGTCAGAAACGGTCCAAAATGGTTAAAAACGGTCAAAACTATATAAAAGGGGGTCAAAAATTTCAAAAATTTCAAAAATTTTCTATAAATAGTAAGAAATAGAATTCATTTGAAACTTTTACCCATTGGAGCTTTGATATTCAATTGCGAATTCCAGGAGATTCAGCCGGCGGAATTCAGAACCGATTCTTCCAGGTACTTACTCATGTTCCCAACTTGCATTTCAATATCATTTTTTAAGTTTTTCATGGTCCAACGAGCTCATAAAGGCGGGTCTACATGAGCGCTGCGGCCCACGCGGTTATCGAGGCTTTTTTTGCGTACATGGCTGTCTATACGTGGAAAAGGGACACGAAGCCGCGTACATACGCGGCTGTTTGCAAAACAGCCGCGTACATACGCGGCTGTTTGCAAAACAGCT
>LPNX010619855.1:415914-446327 GCA_001517045.1 Pseudotsuga menziesii | reverse complement strand
CGAAAACTATGACTTTTTGGGATAGAAGAGTCAAGAAGGCAACGGTACCTGAGCGGCCGAGAGAAGAAAGCTCACCCACTGCATTGAAGGCAGCGGCGGAATACAGGAGGGCTCAGCGACCCTCATAAAGAAGAAGGAGCAACGAGGCTCAAGCATTGAAGACAAAGGACAGAAAGAGAAGCGGTGCATAGTACCCATGGTTAGTGCCGGGAAGCATGGAAGACTGCAGAGAGCTGCGGTGTGACGGGAAGCGGCTACCTCAAGGACAACGAGGACCGACTGTCACTATTAAGGGTATGGGTTACTGTTGGGACAGGCCCACAGTGTTGTAATGGCACGACCTTCGGGCTGCCTATAAAATCTTGCATTTTTGTATTGTAAAGGGTTGGTTAGATAATCAGTCAGTAGATAGTTGGTCAGTTGATAGTTTGGTAGATTGAGGAATCAGTCAGACAGACTGCGTTGTAACGATCCAGACACATAGTCGTCTGTGAGTCATTTGAGTCTGTATGTAACCATCCACAGAGAGAGCAGAGAGGGAAGGGATATTGAGAGAAAGGCAATTTAGAGATAAGATCAGAGATCTAGAAGAGACCTCGCGCTGCATTTGTAGTGCAACAGACTGTGCTAACTTCCCTCAAGATATATAATAGAAGCACAGTTTGGTGGACGTAGCTCCCATCCCGGGGGTGAACCACGTTAAATCTGCGTGTTATGTGTTGAATGGATGTGATTGTATTTGCTGATTGTTATTGGTTATTATGCATGTAATGATAGTAGGAGTAGATGAATGTATGTATTGTTCTGCTCATGATAATGCAAGAGGATAAAAGATAAGTTGAAGTATTACAGTAGACTGTTAAAAGACTCCTTTACGTCTGTCTCTAATGACCGGTTACTCACAATATATTTATGAGAAGTAGAGTTTCGCACATTGGTACAGTCAACGCTAAGAGCGCAAGGTCGTAGTGGTAAGATATCGCAGAGAGGCGATATCGCATCGGCAGAGGAGCTGCGATGCGCAATACTGCGAGCTGAGGGCTTAGCGTTGAGGAGAGGATGGATGTTCCGCAGTGCGTAGAAATGTGGTAAGGTTGGGAATATTGTGAGTAAGTGGAAGTTGTGTGACACGGGAGTAAATCGTGCAACGTGCACAGGATTAAGCATCGCATGGGTAAAAGTGCTGCGAGTAGAAGGAGACGAGCGGTGCGCAGAGCTAGTTGATCTAGTGGCGCGTAGGAGTAGGGGAAAAGAAGTAGGATGCGCAGAACCTGGTCCAAGACACTTGAGTCTTGGCCAACCCATTAGATTCACTTTGGGTGAGACTTCAGATCGCTTCGCGGTCTGTCGCCGAAAGGGCCAGTGAGTTTGGGGTGTTGTTGATTAATGATAGTAAACCCGGGTCTGCCCATGCAATCAACATCACTGGTTCTGGATCATCACTCGATCTGGATCATTATCACTAGTTCTGGATCATCACTCGATCTGGATCATCACTTGAGCATCATCTCTAGATCTGGATCATCACTCGATCTGGGTCATCATCATGGGTGCTATCTCATGATTCTTCTCGTCACAGGAAGTTCTATAGAGCCAACCCTTTTTCATGTTGGTTGTAGGCCTAGCCTCCATGTAGGTCTTCTTCAGCGCTTATATCTGACACCAAGTCAGAATGGCTCGTCCAGCACTTACATCTGACCATGAGAGGAACACATCCAACACCATGTCAGAACGGCACGCCTATCACTCACATCTTATCATGTAGGAACCCATCCTATAATCACATCAGAAAGGCCCAGCACTCACATCTGATCATGCAGGAACACATCCCACAACCCTATCGGAAAGGCTCAGCACTTATATCTAGCCATGCGGGAACAAATCCTGCAACCATGCTAAAAAGGCTCTGCACTTACATCCAACCATGCAGGAACACATCCTGCAACCATGTTGGAAAGGCTCTACACTTACATCCACCCATGTGGGAACACATCCTGCAACCATGATAGAAAGGCTCTACACTTATGTCCACCCATGCGGGAACACATCCTGCAACCATGATGAAAAGGCTCTCAACCCCAGGTTGAGGGTTCCTGGTAACTGACCAGGTGCCTCCATTCTCCAAGAGAATGGCATCAGCCCTTATATCTGATCAAGTGGGAACACATCCCTCAATCACATCAGAATGGCCATGCGCTCACATCTGATCATGTGAGAACACATCTCACAATCATATCAGAATGGCCCTCAATCCTAGACCAAGTATTCCTGGTAACTGACCAGGCACCTCCATTCCAAGAATGGCAATAGCCCTTATATCAGATCATGTAGGAACCAATCCTACAGTCATATCAGAATGGCTCAGCACTCATATCTGACATGGAAGGAACTAATCCTTTCACCATGACAGAATGGCTCATCCCTTACATCTGACCATGGAAGGAACCAATCCTCTCACCATGTTAGAATGGCTCATGGACTCATCACTTCCCCTTGGAAGGGACCTCGATCTGGAGAACACCAAGCTTCTCCTTGAAGCACTCGAACTTCACTCTGGCTAATGGCTTCGTCAACACATCCGCTATCTATTCATCTGTCATAACATACTGGAGCTTCACTGCTCCCCTCTGCACCATATCTCTGATATAGTGATACTTGATCTCGATATGCTTTGACTTGTCATGGAACACTAGGTTCTATGACAACTTCACACAACTCTAGTTGTCACAATGTATACAAGTAGCATCCAACTAGAGATCAAATAAATTAGATAGTAGCTTCCTCAGCCATACTGATAATATAGTGATACTTGATCTCGATATGCTTCGACTTGTCATGGAACACTGGGTTCTCTGACAACTTCACACAACTCTGGTTGTCACAATGTATACAAGTAGCATCCAACTGGAGATCAAATAAATCAGACAGTAGCTTCCTTAGCCATACTGCCTCACAACTAACTAAACAAGCTATGACATACTCTACTTTAGCT
Organism: Pseudotsuga menziesii; assembly: GCA_001517045.1. Taxonomy (NCBI): domain Eukaryota; kingdom Viridiplantae; phylum Streptophyta; class Pinopsida; order Pinales; family Pinaceae; genus Pseudotsuga; species Pseudotsuga menziesii. Next base: position 443,335 of record LPNX010619855.1, on the reverse strand, counting down.
ATACTTGGTGCCACACAGGATTGCTTCTTGCTAAACCAAGAGATCACACTTGATCCCATACTGAAGCAACACCCTGAAGTGCTCTTCCTATCGATGGTAATTCCTGCCCAATCTGAATCAACATAACCCTCCAAGTTAATCTTCTGAATCGCCTCATACGTAATCCCATAATCAAAAGTACCCTTCAGGTACCTCAGAATATGCTTTGCAGCAATCAAGTGAACATGTCTCGGATCTGTCAGGAACTGGCTCAAGGTTTTCACAGCAAAGCAAATATCTGGTCTCATGTTCGTCAGGAACATCAAGGACCCAATCATCTGATGATACATCATAGCATCAACCGTATCTGATGAAGCATCATTCAATAGCTTCAGGTTCGATGCCATAGGTGTTTGCCATAGCCTTGCACTCCATCATCCCAAACCTATTCAGGATCTCTACTATATATTTCCCTTGTCCCAGGGAAATTCCATTTGCATTCTGCCACACCTCCATGCCTAGAAAATAATGCATCATACCCAAGTCCTTCATTTCAAACTCGGCAGCAAGATTCCTCTTCATATCAGCAATCGACCCATCCATACCTGTTACAAAGAGATCATCTACATACATTAGGAGCATCACTAGGTTGTCATCTTCAACCTTGTGGTAAAGGTTGGAATCTGCTTTACTCTTAGTAAAGCCCAAACTAGATAGAAAAATATCAATTATGTCGTACCAAGTCCTGCGTGCCTATTTCAAACCGTACAGGGCTTTCTTCAATCTACATACATGAGACTTATTGTCTTGTGTCTCAAAACCAAGTGGTTGTTCCACATACACTTCTTCTTCTACTACACCATTCAAGAAAGCAGTCTTGACATCCATCTGGTGTATCTTCCATTTCATTAATGCAGCCAGGGCAAGTACTGATATGATAGAAGTGTATCTGGCTACAGGTGCAAAAGTTTCTTCATAATATATTCCTTCTTTCTGGGAGAAACCACAAGCAACAAATCTTGCTTTATATTTTGCAATGCTACCATCTACAGCATGCTTGATCTTGTAGATCCATTTGGAAGTTACAACTGACTTCCCTTCTGGTCTTGGGACAACATCCCAAACATCATTCTTCATGATCAATTGATACTCTTCGATCATAACATCCTTCCATTCTTTCCGTTCTGTCACTTCTTCATAATTGGAAGGTTCTTTATTGATGAAATCACATAATAATGCTACATACCCAGAGCAAGATCTGGTCCTCTTTATTTCTCTCTGATTCTCTTCTGGAGCCCCATATCTTTCTGCACCTTGGATAGCTTCTCGTACCCAAGTAGGTTTCCTATTGTGAGGATTCTTCCCCTGAGGTGGATCTATAGGTTCTTGTGGTTCTTCAAATTCTCGATCTTCTTCTTGAACTTCTTCATTCATGGTTGTCTCATGAATTCTAGGTGCTTCCGCCTCTTCAGGAACTTCAGCAGGTTTCTTTCTGGATTTGTTGTAAGCTGTGTCTTCATCAAATGTCACATCCCTACTGATGTCGATCTTCTTGAATCCTGGGAAGTATATTCTATAAGCCTTCGAGCTTTCAGAGTATCCCACAAATATACCCTTCTTTCCTGAAGGATCTAATTTTGTTCTCTTCTCTTTTGGAATGTGAATGTATACAGGACAGTCGAATATTCTGAGATGGTTGACTTCTAGTTTCTTACCGGAGAAGACTTCTTCAGGAGTCTTTTTCTCAAGTACTTTGTGTGGAGTACGATTCTGTACATACACCATTGTTCTGGAAACTTCTGCCCATAGATGCATAGGAAAATCTTTATCATGAAGCATTGCTCTTGCAGCTTCCATGATAGTTATATTCTTCCTTTCTGCAATCCCATTCTCTTGTGGATTGTATGGATTGGACAACTCCCTCTTAATCCCTGAGTCTTTGCATAACTCTTTTAATTCATTTGATGTGAATTCTCCGCCATTATCTGATCGAAAGATCTTGATCTTATTTTTAGTGTGGTTCTCGATCAATGCTTTGAATTCCTTGAACTTGCTGAATACTTCATCTTTGTTCTTCATGAATTAAATCCATGTCTTCCTAGAAAAGTCATCAATAAAAGAAACATAGTATACATACCCGCTTAGTGAACTTGATGACATTGGACTGCATGCATCGGAGTGGATGATTTCCAAGATTCCTTTTGCTTTGCTCTCACTACTTGGAAATGTCTTCTTTGTGTTCTTCCCTTCCGCACATCCTTTGCAGACCCCATCATGTTTTGCTTGAATTTCTGGAAGACCTTCAACATCTTTGCTTGCAAGTGGTAGTGCTCTGTAATGCACATGTGCAAGACTTCTATGCCAAATCTCATTTGTCTCTACTGTGTCATGGACTAAAGCTTGTTCTGGATGGCCCTTCAATTTATATAGACCTCCTTCTTGTTCGCCAATCACTAATGCATCATCAATAGTCTTTCCCTTTGGCCACATGATAACTTGGCCATATATAAATGCAACCCTAATGCCTTTTGCATCTAATGCAGATATGGAGAGGAGGTTCTTCTTTAGTCCTAGTACAAACAATACTTCCTTCATTGTCATAGACTTTCCAGAGTCTAGCTTATAGGAGGATTCCCCACTACCTTTTATTGGATACTGGTAGTCATCTCCGAGCTTCACCTTGTGAGGTGATTCATGTTCTAAGAGTTTCATAAAGGATTCCTTGAATCCTGTCATATGTTTGGAAGCCCCACTGTCTATAAGCCAGTCATTGCTTCCGTCACTAATGTTTCCCGTGAGAGTGGAAATCAAAACATATTCTTCATCACTGGAAGAATATTCACTTTCATATCTAGTTCTCTTTTCGGAAGGTTCATCATCCTCTGCAGCATGAGCATGATGTCTTCTCTTGTTTCCCTTCTTCTTATGAGAGTTAATATTGTGTCTAGGACAGTCTTTTGCAAAGTGTCCCCTTTCATCACATGTATAGCATCTTAATTTAGATAAATCCTTTCTAATGTTATCTTTATGGTGAAAGGTCTTACCTTTGGAGTGATGAGAGTTTCTTCTGCCTTTCTTGGAGTGAACTGTGTGAGCTTGATCTTCACTTCCCATGTTCTCTTCTTGAGATGCTATCCAAGCTTCTTCTTGAGAGCATTCTTCCCATAGTCTATTGAATTTGACTAACTTCTTTCTGCCACAGATTCCTTGAATAAAGGAGTCTCATGATCTAGGGAGACCATTCAAGGTGGTCATTACAATCTTTGCATTTTCCACTTCTTCATCTACTACTTCCAGTTGTTCCTTGATCTGAGAGACCCTTGTAAAGTAAGATTGGATAGTCTCTACATTCTGGACCTTTACATTCTTTAGTTGGTTTCTCAGAGTCATCTTTCAGTTTATGTTCTTCCCTTCAAAAAATTTGGTTAGGGCATCAAACATAGCTTTAGGTGTCTTTAGGGACGACACCTGTGGTATGAGGTGATCCTTGATTGAATCAACAATAATCCTCTTTTCCATAACCATATTCTTCTTGTGTAAGGCCTTAGCCTCATCTCCCTCTGGAACTGAAACCTCCTCATTGTTATAGGAGTCCAACTCATTTTCTTCCATGACCAGGGAGATCCTATACTTCCAGGCTCGGAAGTTATCAGCTCCCTCAAGCTTTTCATAAAGCTTGGTATGATGAGACATCTTAATTGAGAACTTCAAATGGAGATTTAGATCTTACCAGGTCAAGATGTCGAATCTGGATTTGGAGCTGAAATTTTGCAGTGTTGGTTCAAGAGTAGATTAGGGTTTTTCTTTTCCGAAGTTTTGTCCAACCAAATGCTTTGGTCTTGATCCCTAACTTCAATTTTGGGGAGGAGATCAATCCAGGCCTAGGCTCACTAAAAAATTCTACTTCTGTGAAAAGCCCTAATTTTCGGCACCAATATCGGGTCCAAAACTGAAAAACCTTAGAATTGGATTATGCTTCGAAAGAAAGATGCACCCTAGGGAGGAGAGTTATTCCAACCTTCTTTTGCTGAAAATATGTGGAGAGAGATCCACAAAGTAGGAAGCCCTAGTTCCCGTAGTTGCACAGTGTCTTCTTCTTAGGTTAGCTCTGATACCATGTTAGATTTTTAACATTAAGCTAGCATAACATTAGGGTCTTTAACTAAGAGAACAACAAGCACAGAAATCAAACATAAGAGGCAATGAACACAGTGTTTTTCCTTGGGCAAACCATAAATGGAGAAAACCCCGCAACTTCCTCGGAGATAGAATCAGCACTAAAAGTAAAATCCCAAAATAGTAAGATGATCTCCCGACAGTAGTAAACTCTTTCTTCCTTGCCCCGGTGTCTTTCTCTTCCTTAGCTATGCGCTACAACTGAGTGTGAGTGAGTGTGTGATAAATAGAGGCTAGCTCTCTATTTATACTAATTCCCAACTTAACTAAACCCAACTAGGGCCGACTTCACTAGGTGAGTCTAATAACCCTAGTGCCTCGGAACTGCGGGGAATTTAACCCTTGATCAATAGGAGGGTTACCCACAATGACTTGACATGACTTGTTTACATTATAGAACCTCTCGATAAGAACATCGGGGCATGACATGACTCAAGTACATCCCAGAATAAACATCGGGTTACAATATATAATAAATACAAGTGAATACATTCCAAAGTTACAATTTCATCAACACATACATTCTTTGTTTTTCATCAAGTAGGTGTCGACGGTCTTCCCCTATAGTAACTAATATGCTTTGCAATATTTATCCTCATGTCCTATTGATCGATAGAATTTTCAATATAGACTAGTTGGTACGCTTGCTATCTTATGTAAATATAAACATTCTTATGATCGATGTCCTCTAGTTTGACAAATTCTACACCAAGGCATTCCTTGTGTATTTATCAGATTCAGTGCATCAGATGCAAGATAGTTCATGAAGGTTGGACATGAATATTTATGGTGGCCTTCCATTCTACATCAGGTACACCAGAGCTCTTCTTGTATTTCCTTTCCCTTCTTGACATCCTGAAGTTTTAATGTAAGGTTGGCGAGCTGCGACTGTATTTGCATCATTGATGTACTAGTTTCTCTAACCGGTGAGACTTCCCACTTCATGGAGAGCTCAAGAGCTTCTCTTTGTGATGCAATCTTTTGTTGCATTAAGGAAATATGGATATGTGGTACCATCACTGGGATGAACCATTATTTATGTTGGGCGTTCGAAATCTAAAAACTTACTTTCGCCATCAAAGACTTGAATATTTGGTAGAAGTCACAAACAAACTCTGTAGGTAATTGTTTATTCTCTTTGAACTCTGTAATGCATTGTGACTCAGATTTTGGTTTCTTGAACTCATTTATCAATCCAATATGGATTTCATCTAATGTCTTCTATGGGATTTCTGTTGGAACCACAAATAATTTCATGTACCATTCAAGCGCACAACCTATGAGGGTCATGATCATTTGGGATTTATTTATGGACTCATCTTATCCCTGTCGCATGGTCCATATGGCTTCGCATCGATACCAATGTTTTTCAGGTCCTTCTAACCCATTTCCATTAAATATTTATAGCTTTATATCATTCCCAACCATTATGTTTACTCTTGGTACTGCCGAATTCAAAATCCTGCTAGTGGGAGTTCCCTGACTGCTATTCCCACTATTATTGTTAGTCTAATTAGCAAAATTATTGGGTGATGTGTTTCTATATCTTACCTCAGGTGATGTACGCGAGGTCTTGGCTATGTCGTAATCTTGATCTCGATTTGGTGCTTATTCTTCTTCAGATTCTTTGGATATCAGTTGGTACTCATATTCTTTGTCACAAGATCCTCAATCGAGGTGCGACACCAATTCGTAGTCCTCTCCTTGTCGCAATCCTTCTTCTTTTTCCCGAGCAAAATCTTATTCCACTCCTTAGGCGTACACCTTCTAGCTCAATCTCACTATTGCAAGAAAACATCTCATTTTATTCTCGTCCATTATGCTTGCAATATCTCTTGCAACATTACCTCGGTTCTCCACGCACAAATATTTAATTGTCGGAATCCATTCTCGGGATCCCTTTCTCACACACCAGCATCTTGATCGACAACTTTAAATATTTTATATAACAACCTCGAGGTCCTGTTGGCAGGAAACAAACCTTCTCAATTTTATTCCTATTTTGCTTACTAAAATTGATCAGCTCACTTCTTTAATTAATCATTAAAATTATTAAAGAGTGCCTTCATAATCTTTGATTTTGAAGGTACTCTCAATTAGGGAAGAGTTAGTGTTCAAGAATGTAGTTTAAAAAACATTTTAAATTAAGTTGGTTCTTTTATAAATTAGGTATTTTAGCAGCTGTTAAAATTTAATATGATCAATCTTCCTTACTATATTTTTTGATCTTATATCATCAAGACAAATAAATTGCTGCTCATTTACATTATTTGATAATTGGGTTGAATTGGCTTAAATGATTCATAATTCCTTACTTACCATGTAAATTCGTTTAGTTTTCATTTGGGATTTTAAAATTGTAGTTTGAAGTATTAGATATGGTTTCTATCATCAATTTTTAATGTTTAAACATATATTGTTAGGGCTAACAAATTTTGCTATAACATATTGTAACCCTTCTATATTTGTTAAACATTCATATCAAAACAAATTTTTATAAGCTATGTCTGATACATTTGTAAATAAATAATTTTAGCACATCTTGAACATTGTAAATATAAACTTATAATGACCAAGGCTTATCTTTAATCTCATTTCGAAATCTTGATCCAAATCTTTTATGTTTTGGTCACAATGATTAAACTAAATTGGTTTTAATTTAAGTTTGAGTTTTCATAGACTTTATAATTGATCGATCTTCTAGTTGGAAAGATGATTTCAATTAACATTTGTTCATCATTTAAGCTCGTCGTGTCACTTCAAATATATCAAATTGATTCCCCGAATTAATGTCATGTATGAATTTAGGAGACATGATCTAGGGTTTAAATTTAGTCTAATCGTAGACTTTGATACTTTCGTTGATCTAGTGAAACCCTATGCAACATGATTATTCATAGTGTAAGGTTTCCTATCACTCACGTTGGCGATACATCCAATTCCCACGTATTAGCTCATCCATGTCAAATTAAAAGCTGGAGATTAATTGTTTTGACACGAACCTGTACATCTCGACACTTGTATGATGTGAACGTCATGAAATTATTATCATGTTCAATGCATTATATCAAATTGATTTTTGAATAATGTTTCATTTATAATTCGATATGATTTGTGTATGGGATTATGATTTTCCGCCATTATGATTTGATAGCTGTACGCATCTGTCTTTGACGATAAAGGCATCATGCTTATGCACGAGTCTAGGGTTTTCTTTTGGTTTCTCATAGATCCGAATGAAGTTTTTAGTATGGCTGCCAGATCTTGTATACCTATCCCTGTTATTTTCACAATGCCTCTCCTTACCCGTTTAATTGAAGAACCAATGAATTTGATTATGGCCCCCCTATGTAGGTTTGAAACAAATGGGGCTGAGATTTTGGACATTAACCCAGATGTCTCTCATATATTTGATAAGATCAGGTAGGGTGATTTTTTAGGGATTTCAGTGGACACAATGTAGAAGTCACTCGGCGGTTTGCTTTATCTCTAAAAGAAAATGTAGCACAATTTGGGAATATATGTTTAGAAATTTTCGAGGACTTTATAAAAAAGTCCACTAGCTTGACAAAAAGGGAGAACGATTGTTCAAGAAGAACTAAATTAACAAAGAGAAATGAAGACATTTCTTACTTCCTCTGCCTGAAGGGTTCAATGATAAATTTGGATATCTAGTCAAATATCTACAACCCCAGTGGGAGACGCTCCTCCAAATGATTATACAGTATATCACATGTGATGGAAGGTATGCCACTATTAATTTTTACCATTTGAGATTCCTAGTGGCCTTTAAAGGCTCAAAGATGAATTTACCTTATTTCCTGCTTAATAGCTTGTGAAAGATGGCATCTGTCGTTCAAAACACTATAGGGGACGAAGAGCGTAGCCTTCTCCATCATGGTTTGGTGAATATATTAGTTAGATATTAATTGTCTTTTATTGGGAAAACCTGGGACCAATTTCTAGATGAGAACAGTTTTGGACAAAATGAAGAATGGCCCTCTGTTCGGCCTAGGACTCGACAGAAGAGAAGGAAACCTTGTGGGCCTGAAACAGCTGAAGTGAATGTTGAATTAAACCCTAAGGATTCAAGAGTTAAAAATACCATTCAATCGATAGGTTTGGAAGATGGATTGGTAGAAGGTAACCCCCGGCCGATTAGTGTCGAAGCTTCTGATAACGTACAACCATCCCAAGGAAACCGAGTATTGGATAAAAGGTATGAGGGATTAGTTCAAAACCTAAATGTGAGTTTGGTTTTTGTTGATCAATTCGAACCTAATAAAAGGAACCCAATCTCTGTGAGTGCCCGTAGGTTCACTTGTAGTATGACTACCATTTCCATACCTGTAACGACGCAACAAAGTGCAAAACCATTTGTGATTCAAGTTGAAATTGAGGGTGATGTATTTTCTTCAATGCATGAGACGGTTCATATTGATAAACAAACTTCAATAGTGAGTGACCTTGTGACGGCCTCGGCTAAAGAGCTCATTTGTAATGCTTATCCTAACGAGTCTGAGATGGAACCTTCGTGTGTAGGTATTCCTTCATCTGCCCAAGATCTAAATAAACCTAATTCTTCACAATCTAATGACTCATTTCATGATGAGGATGAGGAAACTTTACAGCAGGTCCTTAATCGAATCTATGAAAGTATAAAATCACACAGCTAAAAGGAGAATTGAAGGAATTCCAGGACAATGCAACAATAAGGGATGAAGACAATAAAACGTTCAAGGCAGAGTTGTTAGATTGGGTGAATAGATGGTGACAGATGAGACTGAAGAAAAATAGATACAAAGAGGCCAAGAAGTCTGTAATGATCACCAATGAGCAGTTGCTCGAGCAAGTAAAACGACAAGAGCTTAAGATCCTAGAACTTAAAGCTAAATCATTCTGAGGCTCGTCGAGCTACCAGATTGCAAATCACAACTTAAAAATCGTTAATTGTTGCTCTATTTTTTGCAAGTGTTAAAATAGGTAATTAGCATGCCCACAGAATCATAGTTTCTGCGGGCATTTCTTATCATTAACTGAATTTATTATTCTTGTTTTGTCATTTGTTAATAAAACTTATACACGGTTAATTGGTTTTGCAGGTGTCGTAATTGAAAGAATTTTCAATTTTGATGTTGTTTTCCTCATTAAAATTTTTCCAGCAGATGATGAATCGTTATTTAAGATAGGATTGTAGTTATAAAAGTATTGATCGAAATTCCAGGTGCACTATTGTAAAGGGTTTTTCGATTAAGCTAAAGTTGTTGTCATGCTTGACAATTGTCAAATCGAAACTCTATTTTTAGGTAGTTGTTGCATAAAAGGCTCGAGGAGTTAATTAGTTTTCTGCTATATAAATTATGAACATCATTGTTAAAGGGATGAAGTATTGCTGAAAGAATTGGATATTGAAATAACTCTTTACTTGCTATCTCAATCTCGTTAGAGTTTCTCTTACTGGATGTTGTCAAGCTTTTGTTCTAAATTGGTATAACTGTGAATTATCGGTTTTGATATATATATATATATATATATACTCATATTTCAATATTCTGCTTTCTCATTTTAAATTTGAATACAATTATGCTTGTTTGTAATTGTTTCAATGTTATCTAAAATTACTATGATCACAACATTTTATTATTTGGTGCATATGCTATATTTATCATTTCATTTTAATTTTTATTAAGTGAATTCGATGATATAGTATTAAAATAATTAACTTGTTGATTAATCATGCTTGTATTTTCACAAGTCTTTTGATTAACTAGTTAAACAACTTTACACCTAAGTATTGAGGTGTTGAAACATTAATTATTCCTTGACCATTATGCTACAGAATGAATGAAATGTTTCTTGTTTTATGTTTCTGATTAGTATAAATCCTTTTAACAAAGAGAGTGTTAATGATATGAATTTTAATAGTTTCTTATTTGAAATTATATCATTCATTTTCCCCTGCTGTCAAGAAATAGGCAATATAGTTTTAAAATTTTGCTCTCTACTGAGATAGGTAAGGTAGATTAGGTTTGATTTAAGTTTTAGCTTAGATTTCCTTAGTTTATTTGGTAATTATTAAATAGGTTTTAGTTTAGTTAGTTATTTAATATCTGAAACAATTTATTAGTCAAAAATTTAAATCAAAATCCATAAAAATAGACTTTCCCTATGAAAGAAAATTTAGGATAACTTAGACTCAGAAATTAACATTAGGAACTAGTTGGACTTTAAGTTAACATAGGAAATATTTTGCTAAGTTTTTCTAACCATATTCTCCTTAAGAGAATAAAAATTCAGCTGGTAGCAGGAGACCATAACCTGTGAAATCAAGCTAACTTAAACATACTGGGAACTATATTAAGTAACCTGTGTGGGATTGATTTCCTCTGTTGGCCTAGGTCGTAAAATCAAGCCAACAGGTCCTTGGAAAATTCTCTTTATGCTTCGTTGTATGAATTTATCATGTTGAATGCAATTTCTGTGATATATCCTCCCAAAATACTATCAACCTAGAAGTCAACAACCCTCTATAAAGGATTAATATTTCTCTTCAACCACTTGATCCACTCTGCCGATTCTCCATGTTGGAAATTTTTCCTCTGGGTTGCTAACTTCAACAACCCCTCATGCAATACAATGGGAAATTCGCTAAATAAAATTTCATGAATGTTTGTGTAAAGGTATCATTCCAACCATTATTTTGGGCCAGTCGTGATCCTTTACTTTCCTCTCACGTAAAATATAGTGCTTTATAATCAACCCAATACTGAATTTCAGGTTTTTTCAAGTGCCAAAACATATCCTCGCCAAGATGATGCATGGTACTGCAAATAGAACCATTTTTTGGCTTACTTTCAGTCGACCTAAGTCCAGATCCTTTGTTCGTCAACAAAATCCAAGATCTCGGCCCGATAAAGTAGAATTTCGTCAGCAACACATATGACGCATATGAAGTCTCACCAAGATATCTTATGGGAATTGCCAGAACCAAGTTTCTACAGTTAGTGAGGGGGATTTCCTTCTCATGCTCTTATCAGGTCACTCGACCAAAAACCCAAGAATTATACTTTTTTTCTCATATATTAATTCAAGACAATAACCTTTATATGCGTCGATATATATAACAAAATATAACATAAAGCATTAACACATATTAAATAACATTCCATATGTTCATGTGAATAGATGTGCAACACATATATATAAGTTATTTTCACAACAAATTATGATTGACATTTTCAGATAATCTCATTCACAACAATTATGCATTCTAAAGAAGCATAAATATTAGACACACACAGAGACAAGTTATAACGTGGAAACCCATCCAGGAAAAACAACAAATGTTCTCTTCACCTAGTATGAGAATTGGTTTGGAACCATTGGTCTGCGCACTCAGCCTATAGACTCTTCTTTGGATATTCTTTACGATTCATACATCCTTCTCTTATCTCATGCTCTATGGTTTTGGTCTTATTTTCCTTCTCTCATCTCCGAATGGTCGCTAATGATCAACCCGCACACAGTTTGGGTCGATGATTTTATAATATTTTATGCTTTTACACTTCTTGATTTCAACAGTTGAATGACTCTCAGCCGTCATTTGACATGCTATATTTCTATTTTAATACACCTCGTTACATCTAAAAATAGGCGTTATCAACATTACAATCATGCTTTATTACTAAAAGCAATCTTTTAGTCTAACTAGCTCTTTACAAAAAAATAAGTCGAATTCTGCATTTTGACTTGCTTTATTCCTCTTTTGTCGCGGCTCCTTCCGTCAAATATTTTCCTTGTCTTCCAACCAAAACCTTCATCTTTCCGATTAGTATTCTACTTATCTTTTCCTGGTGCCACAATACTACTATTTTTTTCTTAGCAAATACAATACACTTTTGTCTTTCTAGAAAAAATATATAAAGCAATGTATAAAAAAATCATTTAATTATTTGAGAAAACTCAATTAAATATTATATTCTTAAAAATATAATACAAGATTCTATATTGTATTTATTTATAATAGGGAACAGTGGAATCGAACCACTAACATTTTTCTTTGAAATGCAGATGCTCCACCATTGAGCTAGTACCATTTAAAGAATTAGAAGAGAGGTAGATTGTTGTGGAAAATCTAATAATTCCTACTGTGATAAAATATACATAATTATTGTATTTCTTAAATGTTGTTTTAATACTAGATGCATATATTGTTTTGCAATGAACAAATATATAATTAGTTGAAAATATGGTGTCAAAGAGTATAAATGAAAGGAAAAATAAAATAACCCATCAATAGCATAACCCATCAGCAAAAGTGTAACATACCCATATTCATGAACAAAAAATAATCAAAGTTTCAAGTGAATAATTCTCAAGTATGTATATATGAAAAGAATGGCATGCAAATACCAAATACTTTATTACTGATGCATACATAAAATATTAAGTTCCCCCTTTGTAGCTAGTTGTCCAGGTTAAGGTTAAGGATAAGATCATTAAAACACAACCATTGAAAAAGTCATATTTTTTTAGTGTAATTGTCACTTTTTGTAATAAGATGCATCTATAGTAACTCACGTGGAAGCTCTTACAAATCAGCTTGGACTTGGACAAAAACTAATTTGTACTAACATATGCACCTAGTAGCACATAGGAACATAGGAATAATTTAGAGAACTATTTGGATTTTAAGTGGCCTTTGGTTCTAAATGTAGTAGGAACATGATTCTACTAGTTACAATACTTGGATTCATGCTTGTCTTGCTATCTTAACAATCCATTAAAATATATAAGTTAGAAAACCATATATTGGAGGTTAATCAAATTCTTCAAATATATATCTACTAATTAACATGAAATTACATACAAAAATAGTATAAATAATTTGTTGGAAACCATTTCAATCCTTATATCCAAAAGCTTCTTTATTTCATAGGATCCATGAATGCTTGATCTTACTATCTTTAGAGGCCATTAAAATATATAAGTTAGAAAACCATATATTGGTGGCCAATTAGATTCTTCAAAAATATGCATATTAATTAATATGAAATTCCATACCAAGATGATGTAAATATTTTTTTAGAAACCATATCGGATCGTTCTATCCAAAAGCTTCCTTATTTCAGTTAGAAACCATATCCCATCATTCAATCCAAAAGCTTCATTATTTTGTAGTATCCATGAATTATTTAACAAGAGTAAGGATTGATATTCTTAATTAAAACTAGTCCAACTTCAACTTGACATGAATGTTTACCATGGATTGCCAAGAATTGATACTTTAGTATAATTAGGCATTTTAACAACAATTCTTCAATTCATTAGTAAGATCGATGGACATGAAAACCACCTATTTTCTCATTGTATTAAACTATGCATTATCTTCTTTCTATTAATCATGTTCTAGATCTCATACAAAATGCAAGATCCCCTTCTTCACACCAAACAAAACAATTCATATTTTCACATAAAAAGGGAATATCTCTCTATATATACATATATAGTCTTATTAAAAAAACACTATAAAAGGGACAAATAAACTCTGAGTCTTTGGATATTGTTTGATGGCTATCACATGGATGAGTTAGGAGAATCAAGTTCATTGTATTGGACTTCAACAACTAGATATTCATATGAAAGAACTCATTCAAACCCTCTGATTGGTATCCTATAGTTACATATATAAGCAATTGAACACTATTATTGATTCTCTGTTGAAAGGGGCTCTCAAGCTAGAACATGGAACATTAAAAAATACATGGGTATGTGGATGGCCAGTGTACATCCTAACAAAAAACAAAAATTACTTGAATTTTGGTGTTTTCAAGGATGGAAAACCCTTTACTCATTGATAGCTACATCTAGCTTTTTTAAAGTTCATGGATTAAAATTGTAGAGGGAAGAAATATTGATGATGTATGAGAACATGTTGGAGGAGCCTAAGTTGGCTAGCCGACTAGGTCCTCCATTCGACTAATTGTAAAGTATAAAAATAGATTATGTCGACCTCACAGGTCATGTCGATTAGTTGAACTGGCAGGTAGTTATGTAACCGCTTGTAAATCTTATAAATAGGTTGTAGAGCTAGAGAAAGAATTGGTTCAGTTGGATGTATGAACTCTTTATGTGTTCTTGAGTAATATAAACACTTGTTATTCTATCTATCCTTCCTTGTCTCTTGTCTATATCATTGATTGTATAAATATGTAATATGTATCATTGGTAACTATGCAATCTGTTTGATTACAACATTGATTATGTTGCCAGTGGTACATGTATCAGCAGTGAAAATGTCTATAACCCCATGATATCAGAACAAGAGATTAAGGACTCGTGGGAGCGATAAATAGAAAATTACCTAAAAAATTACGCTAGAAGAAACAAGCTGACTATTGCTCAAGCAAGGGAGAAATGTTTCTCTGAAACACATGAAAAAATTGTCGAATCTATCTCGTATGCACTAAAGAAGCTCCTGGATGAAAAATATGGTACATAAAAATGAACGACAACTATGCCAAAAACTAACCATAGAAGGCCACACAAATCTGTCGGAGTGATTTGAAAGAATTGCTGACGAATTCTATGAAGAAAGAGCTATCAAGGAACGAGTTTCTATTAATAACATCAAGGAAATATTCTTCAATGACCTCACTAAAAAATTCATCTACTCACTACCGACACTCTTGTTCAGATTTATGATCGACAAAGGAACAGGACATATTGTTGAACCTCGAACACTTTTTCTAACGCCACCTAGGAACACGAACAGGGAAGCAAAACAAAAAGAGTGGGAAAATTTCATGCAAGAGAGAGAGTGGGAGTACTTCCTCAGTAAATGAGCAGTTTCACCCTATATTACTAAAACGATTTTGGTTTAGTAATGGGAGTGTAGTTGGTCAAGTTCTGATAAAGTAGATAAATAATCTTCGACAAATGAAGAACATGACATGGCCAGTAAAGGAAAATCAAAACAAAAAAAAGGACAAAAATAGAACAATGACACACAAAAGCACTCCAAATATATAGAAGATCGAACATGAAAAGAGAAGGAAGCGGTGTGAATATACAAGGGAGTAGGATGCTACACTCCAGAATGAAAGAAAGATGAGTATAGTGACTGAAACAGAAGAAAATATGCCAGATTCGAGTCATGATTGACAAGAAAATGGTGTTTATGAATATCTGTCACCTATGGAAGAAGACTTATGGATAAAGCATGGTAGATCTCTCCAAGTAACTATACCTGAAACTATAATCCTGCATTCCCTGTTACATCTTACTCAGAGTTCCCAAGTACAAGACATTGTTCAAGAAGATTTAGGACTCCATGCTATCGAAGCAAGAATATGGAGCTGACGGAATGATGAAGGAAATGAAGTTGACCGACTTTTAATTCATTGACCACGGGAATGAAATTGGGTCACCTTTCAACTCGAATTCTCCAATCGTAGTTTTCATCTACTTTATTTAGAATGTGGAGGAGCAACACCCCATCCAATTCCAACATCAGACATCTCACCAGATCAGTTGGTATAATCGGTAAGAGGAGTAACCCAATTTGAACAAAATTTTACTTGGGTATCGACAGAAGCGGTCGACATAAATCGAGTTCTGATAGCCGATGAAGAACGGACTGAAACAGAAAATATTATTGACGAAAACGAAGAGTGCACATTATTCCTTGTGAATATGCACCTATAAGTAGCATCCATCGAAAATAGATGCAAAAAACGTTCAGTTACAGGAAGTGACCAACCATCACCACCACCGACAGGAGAAGTCAAAGTCGCTGCAGAAATGGTGCACCTAACCTCGCATATTCCTCTATATGAGGGAGACGAAGACCCAAAATGACATTGGTTTGTATATGATTCGATATGGGAGGTCAACGCCATCACTAGCGAGGATTGACAAATAGTACAATTTGATGGTGCTCTTCGAAAAAGAGCACTCACATGGTACATGACCTATATAGAAAAAACTCCAAATGAAACAAAAGGTTAGATCAAACAATAGTTCATGTCCTTCTTTAAAACTCCTAATGCAAAAAATCTCGCTGCCAAAAAGTTGAAAACCACTTCTCAAAAGCCGATAGAAATAGTACGAGAATATGATAAAATATTTAAAGACTTGCTGAGACAAATAAAATATAACAACGATTACCAGTTATTAATTCAGTGATTTGTGGCCAGAATACTACAGAAAATACGAATGCACATCAGTTTAGACAATTTTAATACATATGAAGACGCATTAAAAAAAGCGTTACAAATTGAGATGGACGAGGACTATCCTGTAAATCCCGTGAATTGAGGTATTGAAGAACAACTCGAAAGTATACAGAAATCCAGACGGGAAATGATCCTCTGAGGAAAATAAGTATGGTGTACCAAATGCTTGACGACCGGTCATACAAAAGACTATTGTCGACAAGACGAGCATCGACAAGATATTCAGTTTGTACAAACAAAATGTTTTTGTGACATTTTCCTAGAGCACAATTTACACACAACAAAATATTGCCTATATAATATGAAGAATGACCAGGCTCGATGGTGCACAATATGTGAAGTAAAAACTCATTCTACAACAAAGTTTCAGCTGAATTTAAAAAATAGACATAATTATGAAGTGGTATATCAAACCAACGTTGTCAACTAAAGCAATAACACTGATAACAATGAAATAAATGGTAATAACAACCAGAATGACTAGAATAACAATTATCAAATGTATGACGCCCAAAAATACGTTTGTTGGAATGATTACTACAATCAATGAGGGGGATTCCAAGGGTGAGCATGACATTTCGAAAATCAAGAGAACCGACCGCGTCGGCCCATTGAGTGTTATACATGTCTTAACGAAGGGAATCAACATGCAAAATTTCCATACAAATACCAAACCGATTTAAAATTCTATACAAATTGCAGAGTATGCGATCATTTCTTGGAATATTTCCCTACCATGCTTGAGAAAATCAATAATAAAAAGAATGTTAATGTCTTGTCTGACATTCGTAAATCTAATGTTATTCAAACTAAGAATTTGTAAATTGTAACTCGGCAAGGAACAAAAATTAGCAGTGATAATCCACAAATTAGTAAAATAAAAAGAAAATAAGACTATCCTAACCCTACTGAGAAAAAATGATTATATAACGATGCATCAATAATGTTTCAATAACTGACATCACAAGAAGAACATGACAACTCCTGATAAGAAACTACTAACGAACTAATCAAATTGATAACTAAAGTCGACTCTATTGCAAAGTTAATAGATTCATTGTATAATATCACAAACAAATCTGGTGAAGACAAACAAGCTAAAATTATATATAGCCTAAATCAAAAACACAAATATGATGTCGACCCATTAGTCAACCTAGAAATTGAAGGCTACCTCGTCTAGCAAGTCATTCTCGACTTCATATCACAGGTAATTATAATGACTAGGGACACCTCAGAACAAATTGGCAAACCACGATTACATGAATCGGGAATATACCTAAAATCAACTGACTAGGGACTAATCAAACCAATCAGTGTATGGAAAAATGTTGACACGACCATCAAAGGTATCTCGACTAAATTCGACTTTGAAATCATTAATCCCAAGCAAGGATCTAGTTCCTTCCCTGCTCTAATAGGTCAACAGTGGGGAAGAAAAATGAAAGCATCCATATCACTTGACAAAGAAAGAATTAAACTGAAAGGAAATGGGCAAAAATGCATCGTACCAATACATCCATCACAAGGAAAACCTTGGACATAACCCATCTACGATGATGTGTATGTTCAAAAACTATATCAAATAAAGAATGACGAAGATTATACCGAACCGAATGCATATAGAGAACTCCATGTCAGAAACCCTGATTCAGTCGGATATAACTCGAATGCAAATCTTTACGATCGGAAACTAGAAAACTACGAACTACAAGTGCGAGAATGCTAGATGATCCAAGCTATTCCCAAAAAGAAAACACAACAGAGCTTTTCTATCACTACAATCCCAAAAATAATTGAATGAAAAATCAGAGAATATCCAACTCTAACACCAGTAAAAAATGGTTTATCAACTCGGCCACTACTAAGATACAAAGAGCGAGAATCACCATTTCTTAATGTCAAGGAAGTCTCCAAAACAGTAGGTGAATAGGATCGAGTCCAGAGTCTGGTCGAGACATTCATAGGTCAGGTCGCACGATGGTGGGATACGCATCAGTCAAAATTACAAACTTGGACAACAAAATCAACATGCTTTATCGAAAGGTTTGTCGGAAAGAAACTAATAACACGAGCAAACATTCAAGCCTTCACACAAGGACAAGACCACAAGAAACATATTGAAACATGTGAAAAAGAATGGAGAATATTAGGTTACAAAGATGAACAAGTATGGCCTCACTTATTTCCAAACACACTAGACGATCTACCAAACAAGTGGTACAAAATGGAGGAAGCAAGAGGAGAAACGTTCACATGGAAAGAACTCAAAGAGAATTTCCTCAATGACTTTAAATTCTTGTCCCATGATGAATTATTGGTCGAAGCAAGTAAACAGATAAAAATATTCCTACAACTAACAAACAATAATTGATAGACAACAATCGACAGACAACAACTGACTTAGCTGACATAATGCTAGATGTAACAGTATTAGTACAATCGGAACCCAACACTCGACAAGACTTTAATTAGAAATGGAAAACACAAAAGGGAAAAGCTTCCAATGGAAATAATACCACCTAGAAACTTCAAAACCAATTAGTTCAATCTTCAAAATTCAAACATCAGAGAAAGATGACCCCAAAAGAATGACAACGGAATATTTTCCACCAACATTTTCACAATTCAAAGAAAGTAGTTGACAAATCAATGAAAGAAAAGCACCAGAATGGATGGATGCGAAAATTAAGATGAAATAAGTAGATATATCCAATGACGAAAAACCTAAAATTTCAAAAATAGGAGACTACTGGAATGAACAATAGACAACATAAATCATCAACTTATTAAAATAATTTCAAGATGTTTTTCCCCAGGACTACAAATATTTAAAAGGACTTGTTTAGGAAATGGGTGAAATGGAAATCGACATCAAAACCAAGGAAAAACCAATAAAGAAAATACCATACAAACTCACACACAAATATAAAGAAATAGTAAAGAAAGAAATCGACGGCATGCTTGCAGTTGGAATCATTTAGCTTATTGATCAATATGAATGGGCAGCCCAATGGTGGTCCAACCAAAAAAACATGACCCTAAATGACTAAGGATCTGTGTTTACTTTCATGAACTTAATAAAGTAACACTTACAAACCCATTTTTTACCCCTTTTGCAAATGAAATTCTTAATGAAGTCACAGGACATGAGTGTTATTCGTTTACAGATGGATTTTCGGGATATAATCAAGTACCCATTGCTAAATAAGACCAAAAGAAGACTACATTCGTATGAGAATTTGGATCATTCGCATACAAATTCATGCCATTTGGATTGAAAAAGGCCCCAACTATATCCTCCATAATTGTCGTCAAAGAATTTCAGGAATATATCTACAAAAATATGGTTGTATATTTCAACGATTGGACAATTTACTCTATGTTGAAAAACCATTGTAAATGGCTCAGACTTATGTTAGAAAGATGTCAACAAATCCAATTATCCTTGAATATCAAGAAGCGCATATTTGAAACTCCAATAGGAATCCTATTGGGAAATTTAGTGTGTAAGGAAGGCATTAAAGTCGACTATGCAAAAATTAAAATTAGTCTCGACTTAAAACCACCAGTGAATTTGAAACAAGTAAGAGTTTTACTCATACATACGAGATATTATAGAAAATTCATTCGACGTTATTCTGACATGACTTACCTATTAGAATAACTATTAAAAGAAAATCAGGAATACCAGTGGACCGACAAATGCACTGCATCATTCGACATATTAAAGAAAAAATTAGTCGAAGCACCCATACTGCAATTTCCAAATTGGTCAATCAAATTCCATGTACATATTGAAGCTTCTGGAATAGTAATGGACGCAATCCTAACTCAACCTGAATACGATGGAATGGACCATCCAAACACATACAATAGAAAAAAAAATCTGAGCGGAACTACTCAACAACTAAAAGAGAAGCACTTGTAATGGTATTCATACTCCAAAATAATGACGTTGTGTTCTAGCTAATCCATTTGTGTTCTACACAGACCATCAAGCACTAAAATACTTAGTAAATAAACCCTTACATCATGGAAGAATCTGTCGATGGATACTATTATTCCAAGAATTTGAGTTTGATTTCGTAGTTTGACCAGGAAAAACAAATGTTGAACCCAGCCACTTATTGAGAATAGACACAGGTGAAGAACTAGCCAAAATAGAATATGACCTACCAGATGCTCATTTATTTTGAATTGAAGTTGTATCTTTCGACTTGGTAGAAATTTTTGAATCCTTAGAGGAAGGACAATATCTAGAAGGAATGAGTGAAAAGAAGAAGAAAATCCTAGCAATGAAAGATGCACCCTACACCATAGTAAATATATTTCTTTATAAACTTGGATTAGATGATGTCTTACGACAAATATTTATCAACCACGAAATACAAAGTATAATTAATGAAGCAGACTATGGTCCAGCTGGAGGACATTTTCAGGCCGACATGATAACAATAAAAATCTAACAGTCGGGACTATGGTGGTTGACCATACACCGATATTGTCGAGAATTTGTGAACAAGTGTGACCGATGCCAATGATTAGGTCGACCTCTGTCAAGCATGGAAATTCCTTTAATATCTGTAAATATAAGCTTGGAATTTGAAATTTGGGCGATTGATTTCATAGGGCCATTGTTGACACCAGGTAGACAAACAAGAGCACGATATATCATCACAGCAGTCGAAACTGTTACCAAGTGGGAAGAAGTAGAACCTATCGGATCTTTTCCAAGTGAGATAGCCACTAAATTCATATACGAGAATATCGTCACAATATTTGGTTGTCCATTAACCTTTATCAGTGATAAGGGGTCACATTTTGTCAACAAAACAATATCCACTTTGAAAAAAGAATTCATGATTGAGCACTGGAAAAGCATAGCATATCATCCTCAATATAATGGTGCAATCGAATATTTCAACAAAAAATTAACCATAGGTCTAACGAAAAATATGTAATACTGAAAAATATGATTGGGACTACAAGATACCTACCATATTATGGGCATACAGAACAACATACAAATGATCGACAGGTCAGACACCATTTTGAATTGTCTATGGACAGGAAGTAGTTGTACCCTTACATTTTCGACAACAAACTCCTATGATCGTCAACATAGGATTTTGAATGAACCCTCGGATATTGTATTACACCTGACTTCTGAACCGATGTTGACAAGCAGTGTCAAGCAACCTTTACCGCATGAGATGGAAATCCCAACAATCGATCCTAACTTGCATCCTTCGCCTATTTCACCACCACCACTATCATCACCTATGACCAAATATATTCCCACTAATATCACAAATTCCCCTGATATTACTAATATCAGCCGCCCTAACCATGTTGTTGCAACCCCAGTTATCGAGCAAATCCAAAAAGAAGTAGTAGAAAATCCACCAGAACAACAGACAGAAACTGAAAAAAATGAGTAAAGAACAAGAAAGAAGAAAAAGGAAACAAATAAAAGAAAAGAAGAAAAAAGAGAAATAACACCATTAAAAATATAAGCATCTACAATAGTTACACCAGCAACCACCCACGTTAGTTCATATAGATCAACTTGGTCCAACAGTGACATTCAACCCACAAAAAGCTAAAGAATAAGAATTGGATCTCCTCACAGATGCAATTGTACATGAATATAAACATAGAAGAGTGGAGGCCAAAGAACAAATTAAACAACTAAAAACAGAGAAAAACACATTTTTTAGCCAAGTGTGAGAGCTTGGCACAACAAATTATCACAATTCCAGCGGGAACTGACTTCGACAATCCCCTCGACAAATCATACCTCGGATTCTTTGAAAGCGTTGTGTGGACACTTCAAGAGCAGCTGAAAAAAAGGAGACAAGAGCAAGCTGAGGAAACCATTGTCCTACTAAGAAATCAATACACAACATTTACAGAAGCACATAGCATGTTAATACAATATGTTGCAGAATCTGTTGTCACTACAAACGCCTTGCGGAGCTGGTACACCTACTATAGTCATGTATTTGAAGAAATGCAAAAGACCCGTGAACTCATCAATTCACTACAAAACCGTCGACCAGTTAACAATGAATCAATGGCACAGACCATTGATGATCAAATTGTTTTGGAAATCAATAAACTTGAAAAACTAGAGAGGCAAGAATATCAATGGATCAGTAAGGCCCGAGTTAGTCTATCAAACATCGACAAAATCAGACCATAACTTCAACATCTACTTTATGATGCTAAGGAAAAAACTCAATTACTGGGGATTGACATGATTACCATCCTGAACTTGGATATGCATAAAATGATGGAGAACTTCTCGAGTCTCACCACTCTTACAATCGACATACAAATTAATTCCCTCGATGCTTGGGAAGAATTCTAGCACCAACTATCAGTATCTGTTGAAGCTATTGTAGAAACATGTGCTCAACAACAACTGTCCACCAATCATAACAGTCCATAAGGAAGAACAACACAAGTTTTTAGGTACTCAGACAGAAAGATTGTCATCTCCCCATTTCTTTGGGATGAATAAATATTTTGAGGTGGGAGAGATGTTGGAGGAGCCTAAGTTGGCTAGTCGACTAGGTCCTCCAGTCAACTAATTGTAAAGTATAACAATAGATTATGTCGACCTCACAGGTCGTATCGGTTAGTTAAATCGATAGGTAGTTATGTAACCGCTTGTAAATATTATAAATAGGCTGTAAATCCATATAAAGAATTGGTTCGGTTGGATGTATGAACCCTTTATGTGTTCTTGAGTAGTATAAGCACTTGTTATTCTATCTATCCTTCCTTGTTTCTTGTCTATACCATTGCTTGTAAAAATATGTAATATGTATCATTGGTAAATATGCAATATGTTTGATTACAACAGAACACTTATTTGTTAAATACTAACACTAAATAGTGGTGCTGAGATACTTGAGAAAATTATTTTCATTTTTATAAATGAATAAAAAATATGAAATTTTTTTGTGGAAAAATGTGTATAGACATTAAATTTCACGTTGAAGGCAACTTGGGTAATTTACTTTTAATAATCCAAAAAATAGTGTTATTGATAAGGTTGACTATTAGCCTAATGGTTTTATCAACACATTTCAACACCACGCATCCAAGAATTCGGGACATTGGAATGTCATGTGCAATGGGATCCTCAAAACCTATTTAATTATACTCATATAGCCAATAGCGTTAATATAAACAAATCAGGTTCACCAATTCAAGCCTCCACACTTCCAAATCTACCACTGATCAAAGAGAGAATGTTAAGGATATATAAGTTCAATGGGATATATTTCTCTAGCTATTCAAACAATATTCTTTCAAAACATATAATATGTCTCTTTCAAATGTAATTTTTCCTTGTCATCGTATGTATACTATATTTGAAAGAATATCTATATAAGATGTGGTGTCATGGAATATAATGATGAAAGGTATGTGCATACTGGGATGACTAATGAGGTTTTCAAAGTCTTCTAAGAAATGTAAAGGGTGGGACCAAGGATGATCTTAAATCTATTCATTTTATGGATTCTCATTTGAGTATGTACCAATTTGGTTGATATCAAGGCCAATAAGAAACTTCATGTACAAATGATCAAATCTAAATGTGAAATTGATGCCTCCTTAAAGAGTTCTTTGGTTACCTTAATGCAAAATGTGAGCACCCAAAAAGTAGGTGTGGAGTGTTTGCTAGATTGGATAAGCTTAGAATTGGTGTCACAAACTTCAATGATTTCAACATATGCTCAAAATTGCTATGGAAATGAGACGATTGACCTATTTTGTCAATTGCAAAGCGTAGGGAAAAAGTCAAAATATTTTATTTGTTCAAGTGTTTTACATGCATGTGCTAACCTAATATTATTGGATCCCGCCAAAGAAATGCATACATATAGCATGCAATATTCAATTTTTTGGTCTACTATGTCTATGAAAAATGGCCTTATTACTCTATCTTCCAACTGTGAAAAAATGAAATATTACTCTATCTTCCAAGTGTTTCAAAAAAAGCATGAGAGAAATGTGGTCACTTGGATTCCAATGATTGCAGGACATGGTGAGAAAGGTTTTCTTATGAAATACTTAAACTCTTTTTCTAAATGCAATGATTAGGATTGAACTTTAAATTTACTAACACTTACCTCTATGCTCAATGTAGGGATTCCATAAGACTCAATAATTGTTATGGCTTGAAATTAAAATGAAACAAATCACATAAAAGTTCTTGCAATTCTTAGTTTTATCTCCTTGCAATATGCATTGTGATATTCATTTATGTTCACGTATCCACTTTACATCTGTAAGGTAACACCTTACATATTTATCTTATTAGATAAATAAATATATTTTTATTAATTGAATTTATGATGATATGAATACATAGTCTCTCGGCATATATATAGTACATAATATTGAAGTTACGTCTCTTCCCATCATTAGAGGAAATTTGAGGTCTAAAATGGGCCTCCTAAGGAAAATATTAAAATAATATTTATTAATTTTGGAGGAAGAAAGAAAAAAACTAATTTTTTGTTCATATTTTCTACATATCTCTCGGTGCTTTTACTCAAATTTTGATCGGGAGATCTCATTGGATGCGGAATTTAATTCCGCATCCAACTAGTCCCCACACTGCATACTTTTGATCGACCCCACCTCCCCAAACACAAGAAATACCTGGAAAAAACGTGATGATGATGGCATCATCACGTTTTTCAGGTATTTCTTGTTTTGGGGGTAGAGGGGTCCATCAAAAGTATTCATTGTGGGTATTCGTTGGATGCGGAATTAAATTTCGTATCCAAAGAGCTTTCCCGCTCAAAATTTGAGTGAAAGAACAGGGAGATATGACGAAAATACGAACAAAAAAGTAGTTTTTTTATGACAAATATGTCAATTCAACCATTATGGTTGACTCATTTTATTGAAATTCTATTGGTTCTTATATTCCAACTCACAAGAATTGATTGTTGGCGTGTTTTCTCACAAGGTCCATTTTAGACCCCAAATTTTCTCTAACGGATGTTGTTGCATTTAGCATAAATAATATAAATTAATTAATTACTTAATCTAATTTATTATTTTATTTACATATTATTCTATTTGATATGTTACAAGTCATCCTTCCTTGAAATGCTTCATCCTCGAAGTATTGTTATGACTATATTTCATGCATTTCTTAGGGTCTTCATAAGGATCTTCTGATTTTTTTTCCGCTTTCGATATTTGTATAACGAGTCTTGTATGCTGCAATTTCTAGATTGTGGCATTAATATGGTACCCAAAAAAGTTGCTTCTTTTGAATATTTGTTTTGATATTTACATAATGAAGTGTGAACCTGTTGACATCAAATATTTTGGCATGTATGGTATGCCATGACTCTTTATTTAACATATGGTTTCTTCATTGATGAACGATGGATCTTCTGGGTTTTCTTGTTTTTTTGTCATCATGATTAGGAACACTTCCACTTCCTTTATTTCCATGATGATACTCATCTACCTTTTTTTTTTCTTTTTCACAATTGTTACTGGTATCATCTTTATATTCATCATTATAATGTTGGATATCTTCATCCTCTTTACAATCAATATCGACATCATGTTTCTTCATGTCTGGTGTATCTAACTCTTTATCTTTGTTATTGTTATTCTCAACTAGTACTTCTTCAGGATTATTAATCAGTTGAACTATATGTTGTTTTCTTTACTGTCATTCACAACAACCTCTTTTGTAGATTCATTTTGATCTTCCACATTCTGAATTCCATACATGCCCTTTTATCTTTCTTTTCTTCGTCATTGTTATCCTCTTCTTGATTATGTCCTTAATTTTGGTTTTGGTTTTGGTTTGCATCCTTAGAATAGCTTCCAATTTTTCCTTGTTCTGAAGTTTCACTAGCCATTTTTAACAATTTTGTAGTTGTGTAGACTGGACCATTCATGTGATTTTTTTTTGTTCCTTGAATGAAATTGCAACAAATTATGGCATATGTGTATGTTTATGGCTAGGTATTTCTTTCTGCATCTTATATTTCGAATGGTGGCTCATTTATAGCATATGTATATGTTTATGTCTAGGCATTGATTTTTGCGTCTTGTATTTCGAACGAAGGTTCTTATCATTTCTTACGCCTGATGCCCCGAACCTTTTGTGAGGGGGAATGTAAGGTGTCAATGTATGTTATTTTCGTACGTTTGTTGTCGTGGATGCAAAATTAGTTTCTAGCTCTTCCTTCCTTGAAACTTCATGGGTCATAATCACTTCTTCTGTCGTAGGTGTAGTAGCAGTTCCATGCTCTTCTTCATTTGGAAATTCAGGGGTCGTAATCACTTCTTCTGTTGTAGGTTCAGTAGTAGTTTCCTACTCTTATTTACTTGAGACTTTGGAGACCATAACCTCTTCTTCTTCTTCTTCCTTCCTCTTAGATATTTTTTATTTTATTTTTAATAACATTGTTTTCAATTCTATATAAAATTCCTTTTGTTTAAGAAGTCTTCTTTGTATTTCTTCGATTCTAGATTCTTCATATTTTTTATCTCTTTTATGTTTTTCGAATGGGCTAATAATTATCTTATTTAATGGGGGA
Organism: Pseudotsuga menziesii; assembly: GCA_001517045.1. Lineage (NCBI taxonomy): Eukaryota > Viridiplantae > Streptophyta > Pinopsida > Pinales > Pinaceae > Pseudotsuga > Pseudotsuga menziesii. The sequence continues at coordinate 416,346 of LPNX010619855.1, read as the reverse complement.
AACATGGTGATCCCAAGAAGATTTTTTGTAAAGCCTCAAAAATTATTTGTAGAATTTAATAATAATTTATTATTATTATATTATTTTGGGGTGAAGACTTTAAATATTAAAACAATTATTATTATCAATATTAATAATAATATATTTTCTAATATTTATATTCTTTTGGATGGGGAGTATGGAGATAGGAGATATTTGTGAAGAGATATTGGAGATGGGAGAATTAGAAAATAAAGCCATGGGATAGTTTTATAAAATTACCAAGGATTGGTTTTATAAAACCATGAACTGGTTTTATAAAATCATGAACTGGTTTGTTAATGGCTTTTCTTTTCTAATTTTTACTTTACTTTCTTTATGTTTCCATCTTATTTTTCATTTTTTTTCTCTCCCACGGGACAAGAGCAAAACCTCTCTGATACCACTTGTAAG
>LPNX010619855.1:200090-405760 GCA_001517045.1 Pseudotsuga menziesii | reverse complement strand
GAATGCAGCAAAGCGAGTGCTCAAATATTTAAAAGGCACTCAATCTTATGGCATCAAATATTCTAAAGTTTCAGACTTTCATCTCACTGGTTATTCATATTCAGATTTTGATGGAGGTAAAAAGCATGGGGTCTCTACTTTAGGTAATTTGATGAACATTGGATCAACAGCTATCACATGGAGATCACGAAAGCAATATGTTCCTGCCGATTCTACAACTGAAGCCGAATATGTTGTAGCAGCTCAAGCCACAAAAGAAATCATTTGGCTTCGTAAAATACTTGAAGACTTGCAGGAGAAACAAATGACTTCAACGCCTCTCTTTGTTGACAACACTTCTGCAATTCAATTGGCTAAGAATCCAGAATTCCATGATCGAACCAAACATATCAACACCAAATATCACTTGATTTGATAGCATGTTGAGGCCAAAACCATTCATCTGACACATTGTCCTACTTCAGAGCAAATTGCAGATATCTTTACTAAAGCATTGGGCTGTGAAAAGTTTGAAAAATTTAGAATGCAGCTTGGCATGTCAGATTTCCCTTCAGATTAAGGGGGGAATGTTGAATAATCCTTCGGGATTACATTGTAAATACTATTTCAGTTATTAGTTAGTAAAATCTAGTTAATAATCTCATTATCTAACTGTAGATAACGGTTTTGATTTCCTTTATATGTAAAACTCATCTACGTAATAAGATATTGATTTGCTGAGGTTCTTCACGGCCTGTGTCACCAAAGGTGATGCCCAAATCCAATGAAAAACGCTTGAACCCAATGTGATTTAAGTCTAAAGTCTAGATCTGCCGGTTTGATTTATGATAATTTTTTTCTCAAAACATATTCAATAATAATACGCCTACGGAAAAAAGCGAGCCCTCTTTTTTTATGAAATCGGCCAAAATTATTCGGAACAGATTCATTCTAAAAAAACGTGAGGGCTCTCATAGCAGAGCTTAAGGTTATATTTCTATGTCAAAAATACTTAAAATGAAAACCCCACACAGAGAAATCTGATTTCATTACAAAATTTCGACTTCCATGCATTATCATCATGTTAAATTCAATGAAGCATAGGATCTTTAGGCCTGCAGAATTCAAATTGAGAATGAGATTGTAGAAGAGAGAAGAATTGAGTAACTTAGATCAATAATTCATGGCAGATAAAACACTCATGAGACCAATAATTGGAATAATTAATCATAATACATTAATCAGTATATAATAACTAATACAATGAGAATTCGAATGCCTAAGATAGGATTCAAATTTACCAACATGGACCGACTCCGAAGCTAACTTAGTGTGGAAAAATCACTACTAGAGCTCACTAATGCAATTGTGGATCACTAAAAAAGTTCACGACTAGTTAACTGATGAGGGTAGGTGAGCAAATGCTCCCTACTTCCCTTGAATCACGGAAATTGATGCTAGGATGACTGAGAGTGATCTAACTAATGGGAATCGGAGCATAACTGGACTTAACTGAATACCTACTAGAGTTAACTATTGGAGACTATTGGTGGCACTCATAGTGGGTTCCTAAATTATAGGGATTGGTCCATGGGGCACCTAAACTCATGCAGACATGTGCAGTAAGTGGTAGGTGTGTCCCCCATGCACTAGTGGAGTGATGAAGACCTACTAATCTAGGAAAATGGACAAATAGACTATGTGGTGAAAGGGATTAATAATAATCCCAACACCCTCCCTTAATCTTGACTTTGGACAACTTGGGCCTTGGAAACTAAGACCAAATGTCACCCATGCAATCTAAATGCAAAAAATAATAATTGCTTAACAAAACTGAGGAAATGGTGACCCTGTATAGACCCTTCTTGCATAAGACAATCTGCATGTCAGCCCTCCAATAAAGGTAATTGAAATGTGTGAGGATTCTGGGAGTCGAAGCTACTGAATTCTCCATTTCACAGCTTCAAGAACAACAAATTCTTCAAAAAATCTTCAAATAACTTGCAAAAACATTGCAATTCGAATCAAATTAGTTCAAACACTCTCCACTTCGACATGTGCACTTTCTCTTAGTGCATCACACCTGGATAGACTTCTTTGGACATAATCCAAAGGGAGCAAGGCAATAATTCCAGGATTTATGTGGAGCCCAATTGCTTCTGGTGCATCAATGGAAGCTTTTGAGGTTTGTTGTTGGCCTGGATACCAGCTCTGATACCATGTTAAATTCAATGAAGCATAGGATCTTCAGGCCTGTAGAATTCAAATGGAGAATAGATTGTAGAAGTGAGAGAAACAATTCAATAACTCAGATCAATAATTCATAGCAGATAAAACACTCATGAGACCAATAATTGGAATAATTAATCATAATCCATTAATCTGTATATAATAAGTAATACAATGGTAATACATATAGGAGAATTTGAATGCCTAAGATAGGATTTGAATCTACCAACCTGGACTAACTTCGGAGCTAACTCAGTGTGGGAAAATCACTGCTAGAGCTCACTAATAGAAATCTGGATCACTAAAACAGTTCACAACCAGTTAACTGATGAGGGTAGGTGCACAAATGCACCCTACTTCCCTTGAATCATGGAAACTTGTGCTAGGATGACTTAAGGTGATCTAAATTATGGGAATCAGAGCATAACTGGACTTAACTGAATATCTACTAGAGTCAACTGCTGGTGGCACTCAGGGATTGGTCTCTGGGGCACATAGACTTATGCTGATAGGTGCATTAAGTGGCAGGTTCCTCCTAGGTGTGTCACCCATGCACTAGTGGAGTGATGAAGACCCCCTAAGCTAGGAAAATAGACAAATAGATTATGTAGTTAAAGGAAGGATTAATGATATTCCCAACACATCATACTAAAATTGCAAGATACAATCAGATTATCTATGCAATCAAACAAAATTTTAAATACTCATGATTACAACATCATATCCTTTCATGCAACTCTATACTCCCAACAGAGCCTTCTGGTAGGCCATTAAACATGACTACCTTCATCATGCAATTATTTTCCCTGTATCCATGGCTACTCATGAAATGATCTCAGAATTGTCAATAATTCAATTGTTTCAACTATTAGTGAATTGCAATGAAATATATTTCACACAATCCATCATAGCATAATTACCCACACATATGTAGCATAAACATGGATATACATAATCATTTAATGCACATTCATCCAATGCACCCTTGCACCCTTGCATTGATTCATGAATACCATATTGTCATGTCATGCGTTCCACCATGATGTTTTGGAAGGTCTAGCTAATGCTTCAACACAATACCCAACCATCTCCTCAATCACTTGGGTAACTATCTGCGTGCCTTCCTTCTTCACCCAAACACAACATCAAGAGTGCACTCACTCCCTGCTTGTTGGCAAATAGGTTACATCCTAGATCGACACCAATAGGGATTTCATGGGGTACTTGTGTAGCACTACAACATTACCATTTCCATTCACATTATGGCCTTACCCATGACTATCTCTTATAGCATGCACTACCACAACAGAACCATCGGTCCTCACTTACTTGGGTTATTAAACTCATAACCAACATACAGACATGGCATGATATGCATTCAAAATTCTGAATAGTTATATGGTATAAGGTTCCTTGCCCTTGCTACCCCATATCTCACCATACCTGGTGGGTTAACATTCACATGCATGCATCCAAGATCACATGCAAACCAAGTTATGATGATTAAAATATGGTTAAAGAGATTCTTACCCAATTCCCTTCATCGCTTATGCAATTAGCACAAGAAAACCATTACCTGCATGGTTGCCATCAACAAATCTGATGTTACATGATCAGTGGTCCTCTTACCAAGGACTACACAGCCTGGTTGTCATCAACATATCTGATGTTACATGATCAGTGGTCCTCTTACCAAGGACTACACAGCCTTTACGCCAACCTATTGATCATAGATGTTGTTTGTGCTATGATCGGTTCAAAGACTGCAACTTGAACCTGACCAACACATCTTAAGTTAAGGGTTGATATTGATTTGATCTGAATGGGGGTTTAGTAGGTAGATCAGCAAACTGAATGAAAAAAAAGGAAAGGACAACAAACTAGCTGCATATCAGTGATATACCATTGGGTATGAAGTCAAGTAAACACTCTATATATCAAAGGCAATTGTACTGCATATAAATCTTATACGATGGTAGATGGAAGAACAGAGAATATAACAGAAGGAAGAATGTTCACCGAACATAGATCCTTTTTACAAAATAGATTAGGAAGGTACTTGAACAAAACAATGAGGAAGGTACTTGAACAAAAACAATGAATTATAGGAAATCACAATATACTCTTTGCTACTCAGGAATCTATAAATCTAAGGCATCCAATGATCATCAAAGTCTGCACTATATTCAAGCAAGATGATAAAGAGAAATGAAAACAAAAAGATTTACATTCTGATAATACATAACAAAGAATGATTAATAACATCTGCCCTCGGGATTACAATTGAAACTTACATAGTTTTGCTCCTCAACACCTATCTCTCGGGCCACTCCTTGAACCCTCTCCTTGTTCAATTACAAATGATAAACTTAATAGCAAATAGAAACCTCTTATTGTTACAAATTTTTAGAGATTACATTTTATCCATAAGCTAAAAATATAAATGAAATATATGCAACAAATCTGGAAATGATAAGGCCACTTGAAAGCTCGAATGCCAGCTACTGATATCAGGTGCCTTGGAAATCTGGAGGTAATCCTTTTTCCAAATATTTGATTGCCACAAGATTGTGCTAGTTTAGAAATGAAAATCTACTACTTGAACAAAAAATCTCGGATTGATCCTTGGTTGACCACTATGAATCGTAATAGTGGATTGATCCCCTGCCACCTGTACATCCATTGTTTTCATGCCTTTGAAAGTTGGATTTATCCCTTTAACTATTGATCGCTTGTCAGAAAATGTGGAAGAAATAATATGGAAAGACTCAACATTTCATCTTTCCATCTATTCTAATCTTTCATGATCAACAATTCCCTTTCCACTAATCAAATGATTGCTTAAAAATCTGGAACTAGATATTATTGCAATGTTATCAGGAAGTAATAATATATTTTAGAGCCAATTGATAATGTCTTCCACAAACACTTAAATTCGATGTTGTTGATAGCATTCAAGCTTGTGACCTGTAAAGCTTTCCTTCGGTGTTTGTGAATGTTTGCATCAACACAAAATTACATTTAACATTTGGCTTATACCCTCAGACAATCTTCACTAGCTCTATATTGATGAAACTGAAGAAGGCAAATCCACATTTAAAACCTGCGAATTCAACTTCAAACAAAAATTGAATACCCATATGATTCTATATAGGTAATTCACCCATGAATAAGGCAAATCCACATTTAAAACCTGCGAATTCAACTTCAAACAAAAATTGAATACCCATACGAATCTATATAGGTAATTCACCCATGAGTTTTCCACTTGTGTTCAACTTGACAGTTTAGCTTGTGTAATGTATGGTGTTGACTCAACATCGAAGATCGACTTGGTCAATGGGCGTTTTTGTGACAACTTTGTAACCAGCCTGCTTGAGCACGATAGAAAAGATTCAATCTTCAAAAAGGAACACTTCGTAGATACTGTGTATTGAAAAGTTGAGATTAAAAGCACGAGCAAAAATGCGTTCAATGCTTGGCATTTGGACAGAATGTTTGACATCCTCGGTGCTTAGCACTTGGGCATTTGTTGCTTGTAATTTGACCATTGGCTCACATCTGGGCACTTTCATGAGCATTTACCTTTTGAATTCTCACCTACAGCATACTTCCTTCTCTAGCATTCGGCACTTTGAACAGGGCATTGCACTATTCTTTAACCTGCAGAACGAGATATCCCATATGTATTCGGTGTGATAAAACAAGCGTTCATCCATTACATTGACGCGTTGTGCTTGGATATGGAGTCGTAAGCTCCTCTTGGATCTTTGGGCGATGATTCACATATGATGACAATGATGGTTTAAAGGCTTGACGTGGTCTAAATGAGATAGAGACCTATCTCTCTCTCTTTTTTTCTTAATGAACCAAAAATGTAACGACAATTTGTCATGAGTTTACAAAGATTAATAGTTTTAAATTGTATATTAAAAAGGTGTATGGTAAAATAATATAAATTTTATCCTTTTTAATATAAATTAAAAAATAAACCGTTTAAATTAATAAAAGGTATATACCCTACTGCTTGGGACTTGATCATGAGCATTGAGAAAGATTATCATAAGGGATTTTGGCTTAGTTCAATTATCAAAGGTAACTTGGTGTCATTGAACATGACGAGGACACCAGGAATATAGGCGAGAGAGTATAAGATTTCACGAAATTAACAGTTTTGCAATGATATAATAACTGAGGAACTTGATACAAAATGGTAATAAGCCAAAGACTTTGATGGAATGACGTTTAGGTACCCTAACAGAATGTTTTGAAAGAGGAGATTCATGCAGCAAACTTGTTGCAGGCCAAATAGATTTCGCTACCGGAACTTTTGGTAGCGCCTCCTTTAGACAAAGCAGCAATTGCACTATTGGATCAAGAGAATCCTGCAGCAAGGTTCAACTGCTACTGGATCAAATTCGATAGTGGAATTCAAATAATTTTGGGAGTACAATTTCAATGATAACATCTGCCTCCAACAGCAAGGTTCAACTGCTGCTACTGGATCAAATTCGATAGTGGAATTCAAATAATTTTGGGAGTACAATTTCAATGATATCATCGGGCTCCAATTGGGATTGAGTCTTACCTGCGAGGCTTGTAGAACGTGCAGACCACGTGTCTCATTATTTTCATGCAAATCAAATTGTTCTGGCCAGCCGAAAAACACCATACCAGTGCCTTGCTTTTCATTGGGCTTATGGAGTCTTTCATCTCATTTAAAACCTATTCCAAATCTTGCAACCTTACTCTAATATTCCAAATCTTGCAACCATACTCTTCTAATTGCTGAAAACAAACTAAAAGCACACTGTTGAAAACAAAACCTCATACTGCAATCTGTCCACACTATGCAAACCGAAGGAAACACTTGAAGCATCAAGCTTATTTACCTATACTACCTACTCTAACTAATTAACAAACCATTTACTCATGTATATACAAATTTCCAAAATAATCTCTCCAGCAACTGATTGCTCATCATGCCTTGATATTGCATGTTATAGGAAACATGAGAAGACATAAAAAGTGCAGTACAGGATCCATGATAAATTCATACTTACTACTGCAAGTAGGAAGTATACCTAAAAATGTAACCTTTAGGATCCTTGGAAAAGCAAACTCCATCCAGATTGCCACTGGATCATAAAAATGATGACTAAATAATAAATATCTCATGAAGGGCCTCCTCTTCCTGCTCTAGCAGAAAACGAGATGATCTCTGATTATCTTCTGCTGACAATACTGCATCTCGTACATGAACCGCCATGTTTGTTTTGTGGTAATCTAATGATTCTGATTTATGTTTAAAACAAAACATGTGTGCCGATGTATAGAATTTTTCCTCATAATCAATAAGAGACCGATCTTCATGAACGTTTAGAACAGTAAAGGCATCTGATACTTGTCCTGCTTACCCTGCTCAGCAAGTCAAAGTTGTCCTGCAACCTGTACCCGTGTTCATGATGTACTCAGATCATATCTTCTTATTGAAAACTAAAAACATCCTCGCACTGAAATCAAACGAAACTGCAAACTAAATGCTTACATACTGAGCTTATTCATGCACACTCCTGCACTAAACAAATCAATTTTTTTGCCTCATGTGAAATCACTTTTCCAATGTAACCATGCAAGGAACTGGTTAAGATAAAGAAATCCATGGCATAGGAAAGTACAGTTCATGAGGATAGAAGAAACAACATTCACTAAACATGAATTGTTTAACATCTGCGCTGCTCAGAGACTCCAGATAATCAGCTATAGGGTCATAGAAGTCATAAAAGAGTACCTCTTCTTGTTGTTCTAGCTGGAGATTGAATTGTCTCTGCATATACCTAGTTATATGGTTGCTGCCAATTTCATTTGTTTGCAAAACTAAAGATTGTTGCAAGCTGTTGTCACTACTAATTAGATTTTGTCTAATGTTTTTTGCAGATCCAGATTCAAGAGTAGCAGCTATGCGCTCAATAATCTCTTCAATGTGTTGATCTTCTTTTGGTGAGAAAGAAAACATTGGTAGCTGATCCGGATATCTTCTGTAAAAATCTGAATCAAAAGATGAGGCTAAAGAAGCCATTTTATCACATTCATCTTCAGATAATGTACCAATCCAATCTTTCATATCTTCAAAATATGCAAAGTCTTTCAACGTACCTATCCATTTAATAAATTCTTTGAGAAAAACAGGATTTACCAATAACTCTGCCATCTTGAGTGATACAACAACTGGATCAGCAACTCAGACCTTCATCATGAAACCAGTGGGATCAACAATGGAGCCGCCAGGTGAATAATGCAGTCTATTATGTCACCAACGCTTGTTCACCATCAAGTGTTGGTCGTAGTCTTTGTCGTACAGGTCTAGGGAAAATCATCTTTGTCCTCTGTTCCCTAGCAACGGCGCCAGAAGAAGATGTTTGTGTTAGAATTGGTTTAAGGCCTGGAACTCGAGTCTCGAACCCGACTAACACATCTTAAGTTTAAAGGCTGATATTGATTTTATTTGAATAAGGATTTGGTAGGTAAATCAGCCAACTCAATGAAAAAAAAGGAAAAGACAAACTATTTTCATATCAGTGATATACCATTGAGTATGAAGTCAAGTAAACACTTTATATATCAAAGGCAATTGAAATGCATACAAAGCTTATATGATGGTAGATGGAGAATATAATAGAAGAAAGAACGTCCACCGAACAGACATCCTCTCTACAAAATAGAATATAGATTAAGAAGGTACTTGAACAAAAACAATGAATTATAGGCAACCACAACAAACCCTCCCTTTGCTGCTCAGGAATCTATAAATCAAAGGCAGCCATTGATCCACAAAGTCTGCACGATATTCAAGCAAGATGATAAAGAGAAATGAAAACAAAGAGATTTACATTCTGATAATACAACTCTCAGGAGTCTTCAATAACAGAGAGTGATATAAATAACATATGCCCTCAGGCTTACAATTGAAACTTACATAGTTTTGCTCCTCAACATCTCTCTCGGGCTACTCCGTGAACTCTCTCCTTGTTCAATTACAAATGATAAACTAAATAGCAAATAGAAACCTCCTATTGTTACAAATTTTTAGACATTACATTTTATCCATAAGCTAAAAATTAAATGAAATCCGTGAAAGAAATCTGGAAATGATAAGGCCACTTGAAAGCTCAACTGCCAGCTACCAATATTAGGTGTCCTGGAAATCTGGAGGTAATCCTTTCTCCAAATCTTTGATTGCCACACGATGTGCTGGTTTGGAAATGAAAATCTGGGATCGATCCTTGGATGACAACTATGTGCTGGTTTGGAACAAAATATCTGGGATCGATCCTTGGTTGACAACTATGAATCTGGGATTACTGGATTGATCCCCTGCCACTTGTGCATCCATTGTTTTCATGCCTTTGAAAGTTGGATTTATCCCTTTGACTATTGATCGTTTGTCATAAAATGTGGAAGAAATAATCTGCAAATACTCAACATTTCATCTTTCCATATGTTCTAATCTTTCCTGACCAACAATTCCCTTTCCACTTATCAAATGATTGCTTAAAAATATGGAACTATCAGGAAGTAATAATATATTTTAGAGCCAATTGATAGTGTCTTCCACAAACACTTAAATTCGATGTTGCTGATAGTATTCGAGCTTGTAACCTGTCAAGTTTTCCTTCGGTGTTGGTGAATGTTTGCATCAACACAAAAATGCATTTAACATTTGGCTTACACCCTCGGACAATCTTCACTAGCTCTATATTTATGAAACTGAAGAAGGCAGCTCCACATTTCAAACCTGCGAATTCAACTTCAAACAAAAATTGAATACCCATACGATTCTATGCAGATAATTCAACCATGAGTTTTCCACTTGTGTTCAACTTGACAATTGAGTTTATGTAATGTATGGTGTTGACTTAACATCGAAGATTGACTTGGTCAATGGACGTTTTTGTGCCAACTTTGTAACAAGTAACCGGCCTGCTTGAGCACGATAGCAAAGATTCAATCTTCAAAAAGGAAGACTTCGTAGATACTGTGTATTGAAAAGTCGAGACTGAAAGCAGGAGCAAAAATGCGTTCAATGATTGGCATTTGGACAGAATGTTTGACATCCTCGGTGCTTAGCAATCGGGCATTTGTCGCTTGTAATTTGACCATTGACCTTTTGAAATCTCACCTACAGCATACTTTCTTCACTAGCATTCGACACCTTGAACAGAGCATTGCACTATTCTTTAACCTGTAGCGGGAGATATCCCATATTTATTCGGTGTGATAAAACAAGCGTTCATCCGTTACATTGACGCGTTACGCTTGGATATGGAGTCTGGCTCCTCTTGGATGTTTGGGTGATGATTCACATACGATGACAAGGATGGTTTAAAGGCTTGACATGGTCTAAACTAGCAATTGTACCCAGGGGTGCAATAATAACGCCGTGTTGCAAGCTAAGCTAAGCTAGGTTTACCATCTAGTTTTAATGCCCAAAATGTATGATTAAGGTTTTACTATACCATTATCATAAAAATAAAATTAGAAACAAGGTTTACCATCTAGTTTTAATGCCCAAAATGTATGATTAAGGTTTTACTATACCATTATCATAAAAATAAAATTAGAAACAAGGTTTACCATCTAGTTTTAATGCCCAAAATGTATGATTAAGGTTTTACTATACCATTATCATAAAAATAAAATTAGAAACAAGGTTTACCATCTAGTTTTAATGCCCAAAATGTATGATTAAGGTTTTACTATACCATTATCATAAAAATAAAATTAGAAACAATAATAATAATTTTATTACCACAGCGCTGTAAAATATTTGACACTTGTGACAAGAACAGTGAACAATGTAGTAGAAAGACTCAATCTCACTTATCATATGTAGTTTATATCTCATGCAATCTCAGTCTTGATTTGATCAGAACCCATCATCTTCCATCTTCCATCTTGGTCTGACGAAGTATTTAATTTGACAAAAGCAATTATATGACTACCGTGAAAACTTTATTAGACTAACTCTTTTTTATCTTTCTCATACCCAGCAACCATATATATATATTTTGGATAGTAGTTTCACTGTATAACTCAAATGAGCTTATATGAGCTTATATATATATTATATGCCCCGTACTTTGGATGTATGAAGCTTCTCAACATTCTAACTTTGTTACGAACTAATGTATCATGAAACTAAAGACTGAAGCTCTGTAAAACCTTCCAGTCCAAAAACTGATATAATCTACTTACAAGGGATCAAAAACTACCTTTACATTCAGGAGAAGCCACACCTGCACAGAGAAAGGGTGTTTGGAATGCAGAAGTGGATCATATAAAGGCCAAAAGATATACAAGAATGGCTTCAAGAACTTGAAATAAAAACAAGAATGCAAGACTGTACAGTGGGCGATGCAAGTTCAGATTAGAAATACACACATGCAAATATTTCCTCACACGGTACTTACTATTTGCTTCAAAAATCTAAATCATGTGTAGTTTAGAGCTGAGAAATGGTATTACCTTAATGGATAAAACTCAAGACCCATTACTTACAAGCCCAGCAATTACGCACCCACATGTTCAATCCAGTCTAAACACAGCTCTGAAAATTAAACGCAAACGAGATTGAATGATAAATATGGGACGTCTTACTTGATATTAACCCCGCCAGGAAAAGTATATCTGGTCACATTTCTGGCAAACCAGTTGTCAGCAGCTTGAGAATCCAGGGTCAACACCTAGAGCATCTCATTGGCAATGGCCACCATGACTTCGAGGTTGCTGAGCGTGAGAGCCCTCATGGTGTCAAGATTTGCATAAATAGCTTCACTTTCTTGATACCATTGTCTCTCAGCAGTTGCACTACGATATATGGAGGAAATGGGTGCGTGGAAATTGTACCCCAATTCACTCGCAGTCCTTGCACAAGATCACAAAATGCTGCTGCAATCATCAAAAGGATTCCAAACGCCATCCTCACGCTTGCCATTGAAATATGTGAACACCTCAAATCAATGTATAAAGCCTTCTATATATCTGTATAAATCAGTGTATGTGTTCTTATATCTCTGAATTCTTGATAGAAATCTACATGGGATAGGATGGAAATTGTTTTGAAAGAACAACACAGTGGACGATGCAGGTATAGGTACAGCATGCAGGATTTTCAACCTCATATAAATTACAATGTAAAGTATTGAGATCAGCAAAAGATCATTTTCAAATTCAAAGTATTGACAGCAAAAGATCAGTTTCAGAATCACCTCTGCTTCCTTGCCAAAGCCTTTAATTCAACTAATAGAAAAATAGTGAAAACATAAAAGATTGGCATCCATCCACAATCTGTTTAATAAATTGCATACCACTGCCATAAAATGCTCCCTTGGAATTTGTTATTGAGAGGAAGAGTGAACAGAGAGTGGGCTCTGCAAAAAGCCCAGTGAGTGCTCCACCCAACAATCCTGCAACTGCATGTGTGTGAAATACAGCCAGTGTATCGTCAACTTTCTGTAACAGGGCTGACCTTTTGTGAAGTACCATCATTGTATACCATGGAATACTACCAGATAGCACTCCCATCGCAATTGCAGCCCATCCTTGGACAACACCTATACAAGGGAAAAAAATTACTATTATTGATTTTTTGTTTGCGAGTTTTGCATTCTGTGCTTTGCCCTGCCCTTGTGAAGACAGTATACAAACATGGCTAGCTTTTTCTCCATGTTTTCTACTTATTCAGGAAGATGGGCACTTGTCATTCAATGGAAGTATGGTATCTGAAGCCCTGGCTATACAGTATCCTCTTAGGTTACTACGCTGAACCCTAACGCAATTGGGGTATTTGAACTCTATTGTAGTTAACAACTGTGAAAACTTCATTTTGTGTTTGTGAAAAGGAAGAGAAGACAACAACAATTTTTTTCGTGTAAATTCTCTACCCGTCAGAAAAGCAATGGATAGCCACGATTGCCATGAACAAGGAGGAAATTTAAAAATAGAAATAGCAAAGACAGGGCATGCGTGATCTGAGGTAAGTATATGCTCATTGGCTACAATCATTCAGAAATTAGTTCATCCTAAAGAGGTGTGACAGGACAAGACCCAAATCCATAGCAGAATGTACAGAACCAGTTCTTGAAATCTACCGTTCTATTAGTGAAACTGTATAGAAAAGAAAAAATGAGAATGGAATCGCCCTTACCAGCACCCGGGGTGATGCAGACAAGTCCAGCTATCATGCCCTGAACAGCTCCAATGACTAATGGTTTCTTGAAAAATATAACATCCAGACAAGTCCATACAAGAAGGCCGGTAGCTGCACATATGTTAGTATTCAAGACAGCCATGGAAGAAACAACATTGGAAGCATAAGGGCCGCCTCCATTAAATCCTGACCAACCCATCCACAAAAGTCCTGCTCCAGCCAGCATAAGAAACACATTGTTTGGAGGAAATCTTTCCCGATCTTTAGCCGATCTAGGTCCGACCTGTACTCCCCATCCACAAATAAAACCAAGCAGCATAAGCAATCTATGGCATAGACTAAAAAGAATTGATAAGCTGCAAGGAATTTTAAAGAATTGTTACATACCCAATAAGCTGCAGTGAAACCCGCAATTCCAGAAGAGAGATGGATTACATAACCACCAGAAAAATCAATGACTCCCCACTGAAAGAGGAATCCTCCTCCCCATATGCTGAAAGCTCCCACTGTATATGAAAAAGTGAGCCAGAGTGGCACAAAAACCATCCATGCCTTGATGTTCATTCTTCCAAGCAAAGATCCAGCCAGTAGGATCAGAGTTATGGCCGCAAAAACAAACTGGAAAAACACAAGGGTAGCCATAGGAAAAAGGGGCTCAAGAGCTGGTGTCTCCACAGTTCCATTCTTATGATGGTGGATTGTTTCAGGCACTATTGCTTGTTGGATGAGAAACTTTTGGCCAAGCAGGTCCTGCCTTACCCCAGAATGGCAGAAGCTGATCACCAAATGACATTTTATAGGCCCAGGTGACCCAACATATCAAAACAGCTGCAAATGCATAGAGTGCCATGAATGCAGAATTGACGGCCCATTTCTTCTTCACAATGCTTCCATATAGAATGACAAGGCCTGGAATGCTCTGCATTCCTACAATGGTTGCAGCTATCATCTGCCATGCATTGTCTCCTTTATTAAGCCAATCTGGTACTGCCGTCCCATTCTGGTAGGCTACTGGCAGCCCCTCCATGGCTGCTACAACAAAAAAACTCAACTCCAATCACCAAATTCAAAGCTCTGCACACAATCCATGAAATTACATGGAAGTTAGCTGTCACGGAAACATAATGCATTACAAGATTTCACGCTGGAAATAACAGAGAAATAAGACCTAATGCCTAATCCAACAAAGCCCGTCAAAGAACTTGATGTTAATCAATGCATGAATCAACCATACTTATTACAGAATTCCATGCGAGCAATCATTTAAGCCAACAAAGCGCATCGCAGAATTCGATGTTGGAGATGACAAAATAAAAAGCAAAAAACACAATTAGCCATTATAGAATTCTCGCAGTTTTACAGGACAAGAGGCTAAGGTTTCCACTGCATAAAAGTGCAGCAAACAGTCATATAAAGAATCAGAAACAAACAATGGCTTTCTGTGTTAAAGTATCCTTAGGATTCCCCTGTTAGAGCTCTTATTTGCCCAAGGATGAAGAGATTGATCTAACTGCACCGAGGCACCAGGAAACGACTAACTTGGCATTAGCGCTATGGCCAGCTCCTGAGTCTCTATCATCATAACTGCAATCATCTTCATCATGCACACTCTCTTCATCGTCACTCACAGTAATTGCATCTTCATCCCACCACGTTCTTTCTTCTGGTTCTGGCACCATTGCAAAAGAAGAATTACATAACAAGTCATGCTCACCTTCCTTAATTTCTTTTATCAAGGGATCTTGAAGAAACATTGTACTGAAATTGGGTTGTCTGTTAAAACATATTGAGGAATTAAATCTTAAAAAACAGGATAGACAATATACTACTTTGAGTTAAAAATATTACCTATTGCAAAAATCACAAGAGCCAAACCGACGGATACAAGAACGGTAGTTACAATATTTCTGCAAAATCAATAACAAATATACATCAAACCCTTGGTTTCATTGAAAAGATTCAATTTTTTCCTAGAGAAATGCAAATCCATAAATTTTTTGAAGCTGACAGCAAGGGATTCTGACAAAAATTCTTAAGCCAAACCTATAAACTTTAGGAGCTGAGAGCAAAAGAATCTTACAGTATTCTTAAGCTTCTGGATAATTATTGCCAAATTCACGGCGTTCTTTTAGCGACACAATGTGCCCTTCGACGCGTGTCACCGATCTTGCATGCATGCCCATCTTGCATGCCGCCCAGTTGGCATGAAAAAACCCACCGTCGACCGCTCCACAGGATGATAGGCATATACACACATATGTTTTTTGATAGGGGGGCATACAGAGAGCTACACAAGAAGATACCCACAGATGTTTGTTTGTAGGAGGATATACGCAGAGCTCCTCAGGCAGATACTCACAGATGTTTGTTGATATAAGTGTATACACAGAGCTCCAAAGTAACCAACTAAGAAGAGCAGACCTATCTATGCCCACTTTTCCTTTGTTTAACAGAACTGCTGACGAACAAAATTGGGAGAAGCACTTAGCTGTGAACTATATGCCCTTAACTGATGTTTGATAGGAGAATAAGGTGAGATTCAAATGAATAGAAGTTGGAAGAGCAGAAATGTATCCAAAAACCGAAGAAGACATCAGGGTAGAGGATATGCAGAACTCCAAGCCATCAGAACTAAGAAATGGTAGCTGGGCATATATACAATAGTAGCGCATCTTGCATGCCGCCCAGATGGCATAAAAAACCCACCATCGTAGTACAGAAGCACACCATGAATACGCTTACTGTGAGGTGATTTGTAGTTATCTTATAAATTCAATTTTGTGCAGATGGCAGGAAAAATTCCCCACATCAACCAACCAAGCATGTCTGGCTTGTTTGCTTAGTGGTGGAAGGAAGTTCCAGTAGACTGTTGATTAAGGGTAAAGAAAGGGCGGTAGAGATGAGATGTGCTGCAATTTGAAGGAGAAATCAAATGTTTCAGGGTGTTTAAAAAGGCCAATGGTACATTCCAAAGCCATTCATCGTTGCTCAGGGTTTGTTGAATTCGCAGTGTAGATTAGAGCAGGTAAGCACAAATTCTCAAATCACTAAGGACTGTGTTACCCTCTATTCCTTCTATCAATCAACAGCTCTCTCTTTCGTATACGACATTTAGTGCTTCCTCTTTGGCCTGGCAGAAATCTATCAACCCGGGCAACCTCCAGGGAACAGCTACGCTCCATGTGAAGGAAGCTAAAAAGAAGCTAAAGAGGGTAGCGTCTCACTCTGATATACGTACTCTTTTGACCCAGAAGCAAAGAAAGAGTACGCCAGTTTCAAATGGACACGAGCCTGGTCGAGATTCAACATACTATTTTTTGTAAGCCCCAGCACTTGAGGCGCTTACTCCTATCCCTTTCTTTTGAAAACCATTTAGTGTAGCAAGGATGGGACCAGACCGCGCCACCTCTCTAAACTACGGTATCAGGGTTGACAATCCACTGTGACCCCGCTTACTAGGAACGTGGGACTTTCCTGGAACGGTAGAGATGAGATGTGCTGCAATTTGAAGGAGAAATCAAATGGTACCTTCCAAAGCCATTCATCATTGCTCAGGGTTTGTTGAATTCGCAGTGTAGATTAGAGCAGGTCTGAAGGAGAGATGGCCCAAACAAAGCAAACTTCCCGTAAATCAACAAGGGGTAAGACCCCAGGCCCCACGAAAGCAGCTGGCGACCAAGGCAGCTAGAAAATCTGCACCTGCCACTGGTGGAGTGAAGAAGCCCCACAGGTTCAGGCCCGAAACTGTTTCCCTCCATGAAATCCGAAAATACCAGAAGAGCACAGAGCTGCTGATAAGAAAGCTGCCCTCCAGAGGCTCGTAAGGGAGATTGCTCAGGACTTCAAGACGGACTTGAGATTCCAGTCATCAGCAGTGGTTGCACTGCAAGAAGCAGCAGAGGCATACCTCGTTGGCCTCTTAGAAGATAACAATCTGTGCACCATTCATGCGAAGAGGGTTACAATAATGCCTAATCTGGTCCGCGATCTGCCATTGTTGCTGCGCCTCCAACAATACCGCATTCTTTTATGGTGATGGGACATGTGCAGTTGCAGGTAACTGATCAACGATGGCGATTATCCGAATCGTTAGACGAAAATATCGACGGTTAAAAAACAAAAAAGCATTAACTTCGGGGAGTAGAGTCCCACTTGTTGAACGCCTTACGGCATAACAAGATGAAGACCTCTCCGTTCCTTTGTTTTTTAAACCAATAAACCAAAAATGTAACGACAATTTGTCATGAGTTTACAAAGATTAATAATTTTTAATTGTTTACTAAAAATGTGTATAATAAAATAATATAAATTTATTTTTTTAATATATAATTAAAAAATATACCTTTTAAATTAATAAAGATATATACCATACTTCTTGGGGCATTATCATGAGCAGTGACAAAGATTATTGCGAGGGATTTTGGGTTAGTTCAATTATCAAAAGCAACTTGGTGTCATTGAACATGATGAGGAGACCACGAATATAGGTGAGGGAGTATAAGAATTTACAAAATTAACAGTTTTGCAAAGATAGAAAATTTTAGGAACTTGACACAGAATGATGTTTAGGTATTATAACTAAAGCTTTTAAAAGAGGAGATTTATGCAACAAATCTGTCGAAGATTAATAGATTTCACTACGGGAACTTTTAGTAGCGCCTCCTTTAGATAAAGCAACAATTGTGTGATTGGAGAATCCTGTAGCAAGGTTCCACAACTACTAGATCAAATTCGATAGCAGAATTCAAACAATTTTGGGAGTACAATTTCGGTGACATCATATGTGTTGTCCTAGCTTCTTTTCACAATGTTGTTATTCACATGTAATACCTTCATCAATATTTTCAACCATGATTCAACCATTTCTGGACATATAATCATCATCAACCACAATAATTGTCATTAGTGGTTCATTGCATGTGTAAAACCTCACAACTTTTACCAACATGCAATATCATATACATTCACAAACATCTTCACATGTACTATGCATTATCTATTAATATGCCTAGTAATGCACATCCATTTCAACTATCGAATTCTCTTGCATTTCCAACATTCCTATGCCATAATTTATGTGCATAAAAACTTATAAATTATAAATACAATAGGAAGGGGGTAGTTGAGAAATTCTACCTTTCCAATTCCTCATCATAGAATGGAATTTCTCTTCCGCGTCACAGTTTATCCAATTCATGGGCTCTCTGGAAAACACACAACGATCATTAACTATGATTTCCTCACCAAGTAGCAATTCAATACAAATACATATGTATGACATTCATACTTGCTACTTTCCAAACATGCAATTCTCATGCTATAAACAATAATAGTTTAAGGTGAGAAATTTCTCTTTTTATCAATGTTTCCTTATGGACGCCATCCCCCAATTTCTGCTACAACCATCGATCAACCTTATGGAGCACTCCTGGGTCATTACAACAACTATCATTGCACTCATTTCACATTGCCTTACTTCTCCAATTGCCTTGAGCAATTCTTCCCAAGTTCACTTGACCTTTCTTGGACTTCTTAGCACTTGAAAACGCTACAACTTATTCCATTCCAACTCCCTATTGAGTCTCTTCAAGTTCCATTATATGTTTTTGCACCTCATTCAACTATGAGACTTCATTTCCTTTCCCAGGGAAATATTTTCCACAATTATGAACCACACAACTAATTCACACATGGAAATGTCTTATTCCTTGATTAGTAGCCTTTGCATGTCGACCATTCTATCACTATCATGAACCACATGACATGTCCACAAATTGGAATGTCTTATCCTTTTAGTGACAACTACTTTTAGCATGCATACACTTTCCCACAAGGTTGATTCACCTATCACCTTTACAAGTTGAATAATATTTACCTACTGGCCTATTCCATACCTTGGTGAGCATTCTTGTATGGAATACAATATCTATCTCAAATAAACAAGAGCTCCCATGGCTCTTCCTAGCAATTCAGATTGCACATATTAATCACAATAATGCTTTGGCTGCATTCTTATCCATTCAACATGTTTCCCCACATGTTAACATGTATAACCATAATACTACTACTTGATTATCCCTGGTCATGAAAAAAAAATTATCATGCATTCTTGAAACTACCCTTAATGAGAATTTTTTTAAATCAAGGTTATAGGCACTTTTCTGTTCTATTGTTTGAGACATCTAATTCCTCATTCAGATTATAAATGTGCCCCATTGTTCCCTTAATTAAAATATTTCTAGTGCCTATCTTCATGCTTTATTTTGATATAAGACCTGAAAGTTACATTCTCCCAAAAAAGCTGATTTTGCTCAATTTTGCACTTTTTTTTACAGGTGTAATTATCTTCGAATACCAACTTTAGCCACTTGCAGAAGAAAATATAGCAAGAACTAGAAAACAATTTCTATCAGGAGAAGTTAGTAGATATAACACGGATCACTCAAAAACTTGCATATCTATGATCTAATGCACCAATCATCCTCGATAAAATTCTAGGTTTGACTACTTTTAATCTTTGCACTTTTTCTCAGACTTGGAACTTTTACCAAAAATGGATATCTCCCAAATCAAGTGTTTCTAGAAAAACTTCGTCTAACGAAAATTGTTTGTTTTATTGAGTAGGTAAAATGTCGAATTCAAAAATTTTCTTGTTTCAACATCTAGGGTCACTTTTACCTCCTGCAAGCTTTTCAAAATCCCCAAAAAGTGCTCTGAAATAATGCATTTTGGCCTTCCTTTGCACCCTGACTTCACACCCTTTGGAATTTGGCTCCAAGCTTCCATAGTTAGTTGTGTGCCTAGTCCATGACCGCACCATAACAATTTTGGCCCAAACTGAGCTTCCATTGGGTCTTTAGACACTGATCCTTGAAAGTTGATATTTCAAATTTTCTGTCAAATCTGAGCAGGATGGGGTCCAACCTCTCACTATCACTTATATGACCTTCGTTAGTGGCATTCAAATGCCACATATCTCTTCCGATTCCAAGCCAAATTACTCTTGTTATGGACAAAACTACTTTTGGGCTCTAAACTCTCTTTTTCCTGAATCCTGACGTGTCGATCCTGACTTTTTCCAAGCCTTTCCAACCTTTTCCGATCGAAAATCAGAACACACAACTGATCCACAACAAGCCACTCCTGACTTCCCGACTCCGACTACTATCTTCTGTAAGCCGGGAGTAAGAAGTCGGAAGTAGAAAACGACTTCCAAATAAGACTACCCCAATTCTATCGATCTTGTTGTCGAAAGTCGAAAGTACAAAACGACTTCCAAATAAGACTACCTTGACTCTGCCAATCCCAATGTTGGAAGTTGGAATTCAGCACTG
Source organism: Pseudotsuga menziesii (assembly GCA_001517045.1). Taxonomy (NCBI): domain Eukaryota; kingdom Viridiplantae; phylum Streptophyta; class Pinopsida; order Pinales; family Pinaceae; genus Pseudotsuga; species Pseudotsuga menziesii. The sequence goes on along the minus strand of LPNX010619855.1, from coordinate 385,009 downwards.
GCTAGAATCAACTTTCCAACGATCTTTCCGATCGACAACCTCTGCGGACCTTTGAACTGCTACGCCCGCAGACTTCGCTCCACGACCCACACAGACCATACTTCTCGGCTGCACCTCGCGAAAAAACTACGTCGCGCCTGCATACTTTCTCACCATCGCACTCATGGACAAACTCCACTGTGCATGTAGACTTCACTCCGCGAACCTTCTCGTCATCATGCCCGTGAACTTTTCCCTATGTCTCTCCACTAAATATTCTTCATTTTATCCCAGTGAACTCTTCTCCACAACGCCTGCGGCCACCCGCACATCCTCCGGTGCATGGTTGGTCCACATCATAACCATCTTGCCCACATGGCATAAATGGGTCCACCTTATTTTTTCCAAATTTTTCCGTTTCAAAGGTGGTAACGACTCACCAAGAAAAAGGTTTTGGAAACATCGTTGTTGAAGTCGTTATCCGTTAAACTTGAACATGTGGGTAGAAGGTCTCTACCGAAGGGATTACCCAACCACCATTATCCAGTGTGCAAGTTGCAGATGCGATGTGAACCGTAACTATTGATCATGATTTTCATTTTTCTTGTTATTAGACACGTAGAATCAAAATTTTCCAAAACTCCATTAATTCAATCTATTATTCCAGCTGGTGGATTCACGGGTTGAATTCCTGGGCTCTGTTAAAACACGATTTGCAACTTAAAACCACATTTTTTTAACAAAACCGTTATTAGAATTTTTGTGAAACTCGAATATTCTGCCTGCAAAATTTGGATTATGGCTCAAACAGCCCCAGTGCTGCAACCATTAGCTCTGGTACCACTTTGTCACGCCCCCTCTGGTCCATCCGAGTAGAAGATGGAACATGAACGATACAGGGGGTGCTAAATTGTGCCCCATGGCCAAATTATGAATTTCATTGACATCTAAATGGGTGTGCAATGCATCATAAACATACACAACGGGAATACACTCTATCAATGCACACACAACATGCATATACCATTATACTCATCACAGGCATAACAGTAAAATCATGCACATATATAAATTCATTCTTAGGTTATTTATATGCATTCAAATTAATCATTCAACTAGACCAATTAATTCAATCTTCCATCAATAAACAGTCATTCATAATACATAAACTTGGCATAATTAGATACAACAATTCTTGGCACCCACAATACGTACCACACCCAACACAAGGAAGGTCTTATTCTTTGCTACACAATCCCTCAAGCGCCCCTTCACTCCAGTGCTCTTCAGGGTGGGCATAGAAAGGTCCAAGCTTCTAAATCTTCAGAGATTCTTGCCTTCATTAGGTTTATTAAGCTATTCCGACCTATGATTTCTCTCCCAATTCAATCCACTCTTGGATTTCTCCTAATTCTGGTCACGCGATTCTCAATCACGAAATTCAACTTCTAGGCTTCTTAATCTGAGTCTCCCGATGGATTTTCAGGCCTTTAACACTCTCGAATTCTCCCTAGGGTATATATCTATGGATTCAACATTGGCTTTCACCATCCACGTGAAATTATGGGAATTTTAGAAACTCTAAAACATGTCTTCTTTTCTAGTTACGATTTATGTTCTCCCCCCTACAAGGAATGCCTAACCTCCTGAAAATTGGAGTCTGGTTCCTTGAAAATGGAATGGGAATGAAGGGAAACAAACCCCCATGAAGGAAACTCACTTTCTAGACAAGTAAACTAATCCCATATCCTGCCATACGAATTTATGTGTTCATCCCATGCTCCATTAATTCCTAAGCTGATTTTTCAGCTACCTTCTTACAATAGAATTGAAGAACATCAAGGAAGGACACTTGGGTTCTCAAGATGATACTTGGAAATAGAAGTTTGATCTCTCACACCCCCTAACCTCTCCCTAGTGGATAAACATAGCCCCTCATTTTCGTTGCTTCCCTAGCCAGCTCTTCGAATTGTATTTTCATTGTAAATATTACATTGCTTTCACATTTTTCCCATGGCTTACTAGCACGCCCACAAATATAGAATACCTTCATTTATAATTCTAGAAATTCACTAACAGGGATTTGGCCTTGGGATCCACACTGGGAATCATACATTACATATTCATAATATTTACATATCAAGCCAATACATTCTTAGGGCCAAAATGGGGGTATTACACTATGAATAAACTTCATTATATTTATAGAGAGGATGCAAATGATGATAACATTATACTTCATAATACATCAGAGGTCCCTTAATAAGGGAAATCCACAAGCTATCCAAACATGTTTAATAACAAGAATGAAAATGTGGCTAAAAGTGCTCAACCACTTTTCCAAATTCATCAAAGATAAGAAATTACACTATATAGTTTATGCTAAAACAGTGGTATGGGACGATTCATTCCAACATATATCCATACATATGTCCAATTAAGAGAACTTGTGGGCCCAAAAGAAAACAACCCAGGAAACATGACATGCTCATTACAAACCCACAAGGCAGACACATCAACCCAAGGATAGACCATATATGATGTACTCGCACTTGGCTCCTAAAAATTAGAACTTCTAATTTGACAATGTGCCCGTGCAACACAGAGAAGATACATCACGGGTAACTATCAAATAGTATCAACATGGAACAAGAACATTGTTCCATGGTTGTTATCACACAAAGTGTAGCTACCCATTAAAGGTATCACATCCAGGACAATAGAGGTAAGGTAGCTAACTGGTGACACCGCAAGGGCCTCATCTACTACTAATGAAAGGTAGTTATCACACCAGATAGGCTCTTGTCACTTTAGATCAATCTAAAGAAGGATCAAGGGGGAGACCCTATTAGCCTATGAAGGCTAGCACACCTACTCAAAGACACTCTGAAGGATAGACATATGATGTGTAAGGTGAACAATGAGTAAGTAAATCTAGATCTAGGAGATGAATGTGGTAGGAAAGGTTAGGACAAAGCTGGGGAAGCTTAATGATAAGGAAAATTACCAAACTTATAATGAAAGATACCACAAGGAGTTTAATAACGTAGATCTAGATAGATATAGTCTAAATGAGGAAACCCTAATTGGATCCACCTAAGGTTTATGCAATTATGGATGAAGTGGACCCAAAACAGTAGATCGGGACAAGAAATGGCTAGATCTAGATGCTTGAAGAGTAGATCTATTGAATTAAGGTGGGTTCAAGCATACCTAGTTGATAGATCTGAAAAGTTGACCAATAACCCAAGGAGGGCGCCCTACCTAGAGAAGACTAGTGCTAGATCCAAGGGTAAATGTAGTCAGATTTAAATGAAACTTTAGATATAGGGTTTAATTAATTATTTTTGATTGGGTTTTGATGGTCATCATCAAATAAACACCCGATCGATCAAATCTATAAAACTAGGGTTTGAAAGGAGAGGGTTTCATGGTGACAATTGGATTAAGCCCCTGAACAATAAATACAAACGTACCCCGAAATACTTTCTACTAACCTTGTATGACTATGATCTTGCCTCTCCGATCAATTACAAGCATTTTCTATGCCTCCAAGATGTCAAGATGTCAAGCACTCCCTCCTCCTGCAAAAGAGATCTACAATGTAAGAATCAATTTGCAAAAAGAGAGATAAAATGATGAAGAAAATGAATCAAGGAACATCAAGATGGCCACAAGACACAATAAAGATACTCCCTATATTAATGGTGATCTAGGAGAATGCTATGGAACTCAATCACAATATCGCCCCTAACCAAGTCACTTCCTTCTCCAAGAGGACGACACCCTACAAAAAGTATTAGTAATGCATAGATCCACAATAATACTAGAGAGAATAAGACTTTTCAATCTTCATACAAGGCATTCGACAAATATTCCAAGAGATTTTGCAAAAATATTTTATTATTCTAGGAGCTTAAGAGCCAAAAGTGCCCTTTTACAATGAGAGAACATCTCAATATACAGATCTCTCCGATACACAAAACCTAGATCCAAAAATATCAAGAGCCAAGATCAAAAGATACAATCACTCTAATCAATGACTAAGATTAGTGAGACACTCAATACATGGATCAACTAAAAAATAGAAGGGGTGCACCCATTAGGACGCCTAAGGAGGGGCACACCACATGAAAAGTGGTAAAATATATCATAGCACATGGTGGGGGATAGGAGGTGAGACAAATCCTTCTATACCATGGCCCCATGGCACAATCATAAAGTATAATAATTATTAATAACATAGAGTGACTAAAGTCACTAAGACGTCCCCTCAAAATACATCAAAATGCCCACCAAGTAACAAATGCTAGGATGCTCGGGCGCCATGAAGAGTGAAACTGATGCCGGAGTATGAAGATTACCCCAACAATATTCCCTGGACCAACTCCATGCCATTCCTTTTCTCAATTACCCAAAACAACTTCTTCATTAGCCATTTTCATCATCAAAATATTGCCTTGGGAACATAAAAATGTTCATATCTCAGTGATGACTGAACATGGACGTCAACTAACTGCAAAAATGAATCATTTGTTAATTTTTCATATGCTTTACTAAGACATCAGTATATCATTTCATTTTTCATAATAAAAGCATATAAAGCAGGATCACTGAAAGAAACAGTATCACAAGAACAACACATATTTATCCTGGGAAAACCCTAAAGGGAAAAACCCAGCAAAAGCTTCCTCAATATAGATGCCCCAAAAGGGCAAAAGGTAAAACCAACAAGGAGATCAAAAACCTGATTCTCCTCCTTCTCCAACGACTCCTCTCCTCCACAAGTGTGCTATTCCAAGTGAGTGTGTGTGTCACAAATGAGGAGCACTACACCTCTATTTATATTCATCCGTTTACTTAAAGTTTACTCAATCAACATGTCGGCTTAAGTTAACTCATGTAGGCTCGAGTTACACATGTAGGCTCAAGTAACCACACTAGGGTGCTGATGACCCACCTTTATAATTAGAGGGGACTACCTCATGACTCTTATTAGTTCTTCCGATTAGGAGCATCGGGGTACAATTTAATACAAGTGGTTCTCCCGGTTGGACCATCGGGGACCACAAAAGATACATAAAGAATATTCTTCGAAGTTACAATATTTCAACATCATTCATCATGGCAATATGGGAACATCGACTAGATACACTCTATGTGCCCCTTCTGACACCCTAGGAGATCAAACCATCAACTGAAAAGCATTTTATTTTGATTTTCTGAGGCCAAACTGCTGCAAACTAATAAAATGACCCATACATCCTCTGTAACTTCATGAGAATGAAAAATTAGTGCATTAATGGACTCAGGATGTCCAGATCCACTAGGAATGAGTACCCATACACTATATTTCCATAAAAAATGTACATCAGAGGCCCCATCCATGTCAGAAAAATAATAATAATAAAGCATGTAAACACTAATAATCATGAAAAATAACACAAGCCATCATAATAAACCATCATTTGAAGCATGAATATGTCTAATGAACACTGATAGACCACAAGTAATCCTTATCCACAATCATAGGCTAAAACTCTTCCTGAACCCTGCTGCTAACTTGGTCAAACTGGGTTGACTTGGTCAAGAATGATCAAAATGGTGACCCAAGTGAAAAAATCTAATGCTACAAGTACAAAATGGATATAGCATGCTCAATCATCTATGCTAGCAGTAAGACTTAAGTACAAGTGGCTTCTAATGGCGATTATAAGCATAATATATATATATATATATATATATATATATATATCAAAGTAATTTGCCGCTCTAAACAAGAACTTCCAGTGTATACTCATTTATAGATTTGGCCATTTTGCGAGTCAATGGTGAAGGTGAATTAAAAAAGTTAAAGCCAAGGGAATGACTTGATACTCGACACTGTAAGTATCTAGGATGAAGGAAAAGGGAATCCACAAAACACATAAATTTGACTAGGTGAACAATAGGGAATGGTGGTGTCTCACAGACGGGTGGAATGGCGAGAGAGCTCCACTAGACTCTAAATAAACAACCTTTTGAAATAATTATTTGTATAGCAACAAACACTAGCTAACCTCCAAAGGCAGGTGCCTTCTGAGCTTCCAAAAAATGACAAAGACATAACCCTCACAGGTCAATCTCACCCTGATGCCCTGTAGGGGAAAATGAGTCATACATTATACAATGAATGAGTGCTCATCCTCTGGAAATTTACTATTTTTAATGCATTATTTTATTAACCAGCCATCCTCCAAGAGAAGGTGCCCTGAATAGCCTAACATGCCTTAGATAATGACTCAATATGACATCCATTTCCCACCACTGTCCATAGGTGCGATGGAGTGACCACCTTGTTTCCCTTTGGGGGAAAATAACCTCACATCATATAAAGGATGAGTTCTTGTCTCTTGGCAACTAGTTGACTTTTACCTTTTATTTACAACAATGTTTAAAAACAATTTTGTTTTGCTGGCTAGGCATTCATTTAGATGGAACAACCGAGTTCCGATTCCTTTGTGTCTAAGGACACTTTTGGTAAAGAATACTTGTGTTCAAGACATAGAGGAAGACAATCTCTGTGATAAGAATCACACAAACAACAACGAGACACAATTTAAACATGGAGACCTATTCCAACATAGAAGTGAAGGTGGGGGAAATCTTAGATATCACTGGTCAAGTTACAAGTTAGGGCTAAAAAGAAAGAAAGGAAAACAATGGATGGATGGAGACAGTGAAGATGGTGCCAAGGCTAGTAAGTTGCGCCCCTAGAGGGAAATGACCAAATCCATACTACACGTAGGGGATGACCAATGAGTATACAAAAGAATCTCTTGGATATAGCAACTAGATCACTTATATTTTAGATTTCAGAAGAAACAATAAAATATCACCAATATATAACCACTATCAACCAAGTCTCACTACTACAATAGACAACAAAGCATAATTAGAATCCATATGTACAAATCCATATATCACCTGGGTCATATACCTGCACCCGATATAAATAATCTAAAAGGCACTAAAGCATTGCTGCTACTGTACATCATGGGCACTGTCATGAATCTACTCTAGTTCATGAAAATGGCTAACTCAGTCATCAAATCTAGGGTCATGAGGCTCAATCATAGCATAGAACTAATCAAACAGAATGCTCTGGATCCATTGAAAGAGAGTGATCATTAACTGGAATCTCATCATTTGTTGATCTCAAAGTAAAGTAATGACTCAAAATGTGCTCATGACTCCTCAGGAACAATGGTAGCCCAACTACTATGTATGTAACAACAATGGTTTAACAAGATGCCTCGTACACAAGTACATAGAGCATCAATTGCTTGGTACGATGGCATAATTTTGTTATGTGTGTGATGTGCACGAGGTGATGCATAGGGGGACACCTGTCAAGTAAAACCCACATGCCAAATTTTGAGTCTCACCTCATCTTTCTCAAACCAGTCATAATTGTTAAGATTTCATATGCTAGACTAGATTCAATAGTATTCAATTCAAAATCACAGCAGCATCATATCAAGAATCACTGATAGAAACGAAATCACAAGATAGACACATCATTTATCCTAGGAAACCCTCAAGGGGAAGAAAACCCAACAAAAAATTCCTCTGTATAAGATGTATAAAAGACAACCCCAAAAACAGTTGTTCTCCTCCTTTTGTTCTCTCTCTCTCTCTCTCTCTCTCTCTCTCTCTCTCTCCCCTATGCGCTACACAAGTGAGCGAGTCTGTGTTCAAATAAGAACCACAACTCCTCTATTTATACACAATGTGTCAACTAACTTTTGCACTAGACAAGTCAGCCCCACTAAACTGTCTGGGCCGACTTCACCTAGTAATACTCAAAACAATATATTATATTATTTATTAGGGGACTAAAGACCCGACACAAGTGGAGGCTTTACCTCATGACTCTATGATGACCAAATACAATAGTAACACCCCGTCGGAGGAATAATAACATCTCCCTTGGGTTACATCAGTAAAATACATTTAAAATATCCTTTGAAATTACAATATTTCAACAATAATTCAGATAAATGAAAATTAGGATAAATAAAACATCCCCTTACAATGTTGAACTTAGTCAATAAAAATATTGAAATAAGATACAAAGATATTAGCATAACTCTACATACACTATATATCCAACAAAAACATAATAATTAAAATATATGATTTATAAACAATCAATTTCAACTTCTCACACCAAGAAAAGTATATCAAAATAATAACAATAAATTTTAATAATAAAATTAAATTTATATATAAAAACACTTTAAAAACATAAATGTATTACGAACTTGCCCTTAAAATTCCCTATACTAGAATCATAAAACACTAATCTTTAAAAATAACCAAACCTTTTTTCCCTTAAGGCTATAACCACTAATCCTAATCTTTACAAAATCTTAACCTTTCTTCATTGAAGGTTGCAGTTACAAAAATATTATATAAGATTAATTATAAAGTTAAAAATTACCAAATATGATATAAGAATAATTACATAAAGTTAAAAATTAACAAATATGATATAAGAATAATTACACGGTTTGTCATGTATGGTTAATATGTGTTTTTTATTTAGAAGTTATATTTTTAAATTTTTAAATTTGAAATATTGGTAGAAAGGGGTCTCTTCTCTCACAAACAAACAAAAAAGTTTTGTTCAACAAATTGATATCAAACAAACAAAAAGAAAGAAAGAAGATAACAGGAGGGCAGACATCTTATCTGAGGAGGGACTGCACTTGGCACCGGGCCATCTCTTACTTACTGAATATTTTGGAAACGAGATTATTGGGGAAAACTCATCACAGCTCTTTTAGAATATGCTCATTCTATTACAGTTGATCTCACCTGATTCATTGAGATACTTTCAGGTTTTGTTGAGCAACTATTACTGAATACTAGAGGCTGTCTCCCTCCTTGGATCAGATTTCTGGGCTCTTGTTATTTTCTTTAGGGACATAGATGACTGTATCAGTTAGCCTTCCTATGAGAGGGAAATTTGTAGTGATCTCAAAGTGCTTTGAGCCACTCTGTATTTACTGTGGGTATCTACTTGTATTTGTGTAGTATGTATGTTGGATAGGACTGTTATCACTATTTGCTGTACTGTCCATGCTGATTATCTTGAAGATGTAAAATGTTCCTTTGATTCATTGAATACCAAGGAATGATTTTTTGGACTGAAAAAAAAAAAAAAACAAAAAGATTTTGTACAACAAAATTGATATCATGCGGCTACTCGTTTTTGTTGGGACATGGATTCGACTCCTAACCCATTGATTCAGTTTCGGGAAAGGTTTGTGTGCCACATGATATGCCACTCTGAAACCCATCAAGATCGTAGTGATGTCCATCTTGAAGAGTCACAGAAACTTGTAACCAAAGCCAAAGAAGCAGAAGAGTTATGTTTAGATTGAGACTGATCACCTAAGGCGAAATTCAAGCAGGTTGGGTGGAAATTCAAGCAGTCTGGGTGGAAACCTAAGGCCAAGAAGAAAGATCACCAAAGTGGAAATTCAAGCAGGTTTGATAAATGGAGGAAGGGAAAGAAATCGAAGAGACCAAAAGAGGGAAAAGTGGCATGCAAGAAGAGGGCATGTGGATGTTCCTTGTAATGCTTGCAAGTGGACTAAGCATTGCCCAAAATCCAAAATTCCAAGCCGGGGCCGAGGATCCTGAATCAGGTGACCTCAAGCTTCCCAACAATGGTTCCCAGCTTCCGAAACGCAGCGGGAAGAAACCTAAATCTAAGATAATTGATGGAGATGCTAGTCTTTATGATGATGATGAAACTAATGAGTCCAGGTACAAGTGCACCATCTGCAATAAGGTTTTTCATTCCTATCAGGTATTACAGAACAGAACATAGCAGAGCAGAACATGCGGTTGTACTTGTGGGGTAAACAAATTAATGAACAAACATGCTGAATAAATTAGATTTAATGGGAGAAAAGCAGGAGTCATTCGTAAGGGGAGCGAGTTATGCTAACTCTTACTTAATTTAATAATAATGATGCGGCATGGTTAATGAAAAACTAAATATGATAAACATGCTTAAACTCGGTTATGAAAATCTATATTTAATAGCCATGATTAAACTACTGAGAGGAAGAGAGCCAGAACCATCTTTACATCCCTGGAGTTGTAGATTGGAGCAGGGTTTGAACAGCAACATCACCAACTAAAACAGAGCTCAAATGGAGGTTCGTATCTCATCCAGGACAGAAAAGCGTGAAAGAATTTTCAACACGGAAAGAAAGGTCATAAAGAGATTGCTTCTCATAGCAGAGATCAGAGGAAATAATAATAAAATGTACCTGAAGCCTGAAACCCTTGAACAAAAGCAGCTCCAAGGGATGATCCAAATCTAGTTGCCTCCTTCACCTCTATCACATAACCCATATGACTCAAAGAATTTTCAACACGGAAAAAAAGAAAGGTCACAAAGAGATTGCTTCTCAAGGCGCAGAGATCAGAGGAAATAATAATAAAATGTACCTAAAGCCAGAAACCCTTGAACAAAAGCAGATCCAAGGGATAATCCAAATCTAGTTGCCTCCTTCACCTCTATCACATAACCCATATGACTCAGACACCATACTACACAGACTCAGACACGGACACAGACTTGGCACCATACTACACAGACTCAGACTCAGACACCCAACACCACACACACCAGGCTATGGATAGAGGAGGGAGGAGAAAGAAAACGTTGAAAGTGATATATATAGAGAAGAAAGATGAAATTTTTTTAACGTCCGCGAGGCTAAAAATAGCCTATGGGACACACTGTCTTGCTTGCTGATTTTGCATTTCCACCATTTTCCTGTTCATGATGAGCTCCCCCAATTTCACCACAGTCCCTTCATTGAATAAATCAACCCAAGAACTAGTTGTCAAGATATTCACATAACTGTCTCTGCTGTCCTTGAAGGCCTGGCACTCTAAAATGAAATGTTTTTATGTTTCCACTTATGAAATGTTTTTATGTTTCCACTTTTCCGGAGGTGCAAAAAGTACGCACTCTTTCTTCCCAAGCTTCCTTTGGTCTTTTCCAGTATCCAGTTTCACAAGGCAGTTGGTGGGAATTGGTTCTTAGTTGAGCAATAAACATTTTGGCCTTCCATGATATATTAGCTCTTATATAATCTTTTTATGATGGTTGTAGGTGGGATTAAACTCTTCAATATAGTACTTTTTCTTTCTCTCCATCCCTTTGCCCCAAATTTGCTTGTGGAACTTGTCAATAACAAAGGCCTTTATCTCTTTATTGTTTGTAGGACATGTGTTCAGGTAAATATTCCATTTACTAAGCCATTTGTTGTTTTGGGGCATCCAAGTCTTCTTTCTTTTGCATTATATGTCATTGAAGAACACCTTAGGCCGAAGAACACCTTAGGCCATTTATCGTCTTCCAGTCTTCCATTTGCTTAATCTTTTTTAGATATCTTATAAGTTGCACCATAACAATTGCTTCAATGGAGACTGCCCCACTTCACTAAGCATGATATATATATGTATGTATTTACGTACCGACAGACACTTCATTTCAACGTATAGAAAGTCGGACACTCTTAGCCTCCCTCACTGGAACCATCCAACCAACGGCTCACCTTATCCATATCTCCGATGTTAGATAAGTCAGCTCCGAAGTCTAAAAGGCACATTCCGCTCTTGATTCATTCTTGTTCAGACATTTTACTGCCTTTCTGAAATTAACCTCGATTTTATTTTGTGTAGGGCGGGTCCAGAGTCCTGGCAGAGAGGTCACTTGAGTGGGGATCAGTTCGCGAAGGTAAAAAAATTATTCTATTTTATCTGTAATTTAATATAAATTATTTTACGCTGAAACAACATGGATGGAGGGCTAGGGCTCTGTAAATTTGCAAAATGGCTTCCAATATTGAAAAGGAATTAATAGAATCGATTTGAACCCCGCATGCTGGTTTCAAGCATAAATCCACTGAAAATTTACCAAAGTATGCATCCACTTGTTCTCTTCATTGCAAATCATATTTATATTGCTTTTTCTATATTGCAAACTTATGGGGTATCAAAGACAAGGGCCACTCCTTGAACATGACAGGGATTGGTTGTATGTATGCCAATTACTCCTATGATGCCTTCTTCTGGAATTGACTTCACAGTTTACAAGAACAATCTTCCATGCTTTTTAGATACGTAGTTCTATGTTCTTTAACAGTCGGAAGAGGATCCTGGGAAATTTGAAAAATAGCATAGTTGTTCCTTAAGTCTGCATAAAATTTGCCTGTGTCTTCTCAATTGCGCTAAATGGATATACAACATCCATTCCATGATAAAATAAGCAGCCTAACAAACTGACAATCAACGGCCTGTCTGTCTTACATCTAATGTCACTCTTACATAATGATGCAGGGAAACATCAAAAGTGGATATAATATTGTAAGCCAGTAAATCCTACGAATTCCAAGCTTATTTACCTGACTATTACCCCATGGAAACTCCACAGGTTGGCTCCTTGCACTTTTTTTCTGAGATGCCAAAGTGACCTAATTTTAATAATTCCAGGTCATCTGATGTAGTATCATTTTTTTTCATATTCTCAAAATATATATGGTTTTCAATCTATGTTGCACGAAACTCCTAAAATACCCATGTACTGATACCAGAAACTCCGGAACTTCTCGGAAACCTAGGGTCCATGAGCGGCTTGGGACCCTTCTTACGAAATCTAAACAAACCCTAGTTTATGGAAATTGAAATCATTTCTAAACCTACCTACAAATTAACCTCTCATTCTTATTTTATTATGAGATAATATGTTTTATTATACACGTTTCCATGTTTAGTAAAACTTAGTTTTCAATTCTACAGATTATTTATCTCCGACCTGGCCCTAAGAATCCTCAAATTTACGGTGATGGTCACATATGTCTAGGTAGGTATTCCATTGCTGTAGAATATAATTATTGGTATTCTATTAAGGTTTTGTGTGATTTGTATTTTCTAGGATTAGGTTTGAAATTTGAATGCGGACTTTTCTCCTGCACTGCATTTTAGCATGAAGTTAAATTTTGTTTTCGTTGATGTATATTTGTTAGTGTCCTGCACTGCCTCTCCAGCATCACATTAAATGATAATTTTAACAAGATCCAGCTCTTCTCGCTATTTGTATTACATTAACATTTTCAATTTGGATATACAATGAGACAAATTAAACAAATAGATATATTTTTTTGGCTACAAAAAAATTATATTGTAAAATCCCATCCATGTCTTTTGCTAATTGGGGAACGCACTGAAAACTAGGGGCACATGCTACCTAATATGGGTCATACAACTTAACCTTGAGGGACTTCATGATATTGCCTCTTATGTCTATTGAATGAAACTCCCAGTTTAAGCTCAAGAACTGTTTTAATTCTTTGTTTCTCAGTTTCTGAGGAAAGAAATGCCAAACTTTTGGTGAAAAAAGTTCCATGTCAGCCATATGTGCATAATGGGTTCACCATCTATTCTAATTTCTAACTTGCCAGTGTTCATCTTTCCAACACAGAAAGGATACTGTAGGTTGGAGTATGATTTGAAGTTTTACAGTAAGACATTTTTTTTTGTTTTTGCATCGCATTTTTCACTTACTTGATGGTGTGTTCATCACATTTTCTGATTGAAGACATGGTTTTGTAACCTATGACATCAAAATTGTAATTGAAATTAAAAGCCATGTCAAATGGTTATTTTCCTAGGAAAAAAACGTAAATTATTTCATAGTCTGAAATTGTAATATTACATTGCACGATATGTGCAGGGTGCAGACACAGATAAAAGATTGTCAAGATTCCATGGCCTATTTCTGAAAGCATCTGCCATTGAGCTTAGCTTACGATATATGTGTCTGAAAGTTACGAAAGAAAGCCTATTTCTCCAATCTTGAACCTGCTCCATTTGTGCTTGCAGTCTCAGACTCAAGTATTCATATACCAATGTATTTGTTTGCTATTACATATACAATATAAATATTATTCACCAAGGATGCACATTCACAATGTCAACTGTGACATGAGATTTTGTCATAGACGGTTGGTTCTTTTATGTTGGATACCAATTTTCTTGCAGCTATCTCTCTTTATTGGCAGGCATCCTATTATGATTCCTATTATGATTAGATTTCTGTTTAGATTAAGTGCTTTATGTAACTGGATTTTACTTAATTTCAGGTTGCTTCTGAACCTGTTTCGACACCAATCAAGAAAAAGTTGTAGTGTATGTTGAATTTTTTCTCTTTCACTTGGCAGGTGGGAAAAAAGGTTTACTAGAAGTCGTTGATAGCATTGGATGCCTTGTACTAAAAAGAGAAATTCCACTGCAGATGCTGGCTCAGCTTGAACTGGAAGGCATATATTTTCTGCAGCATGATGGGCTCTTTACTTGCACTTACAGAACTGGAAAATGTATTTGATCCTAGTCTTGCAAATGGTCTTGAGTACTACACTGAAATGATATATGAAGTTGTTTGTAAGGGCACTACATAAGTATATTGACATGTGCCTTCATTTACTTGAATCCACTATAATAACACTCCTTTCTATTTTTTAGAGTATAAGGAGATTAATATTTACTGCAGATATGTTCCCTTTACATTAACAATAAAAACTCTGAATCATACAGGGAATACATTAGCTTTGGCCAGCAATGACTACTAATAACAAAAGAACTTGTCTAATAGTAATGGAGATTTTTGATTAAATAAAAAACTCGTACTTGGTGTGAGTGAAACTTGGAAGTGGTGAACCGCTTCATTATAAGCTATTTTCACTCAAGAATTTCAGAAACATGAAACCCAAGACAAAGAAGAAGAAAGAATTGAGAATCTGAGATTGAGATTAATTACCCAAGTAGAAATTCAAGCAGGTTTGATAAGTGGAGAAGGGAAAGAGATCCAAGAGACACAAAGAAGAAGAAAGAATTGAGAGTGATGTTGAGAATCTGAGATTGAGATTAATCACCCAAGTAGAAATTCAAGCAGGTTTGACAAGTGGAGAAGGGAAAGAGATCCAAGAGACCAAAAGAGATAAAATAGTATGTAATCCAACTTAATGAAGAAAAGGTCACGGCAATGTGCATTTATTGCTTGCAAGTAGAGTAAACACTGCTCAAAACCCAGAATTCCACTGAAAACCCCCAATTCCAAGTGGGGGCTGAGGATCATGGATTAGCTGACCTGAAGCTTCCCAACAATCGATGGAGATGCTAGTCTTTATGATGATGATGAGGCTGAGAAATCCAGGTACAAGTGCACCACCTGCGATAAGGTTTTCATTCCTATCATGCAGAGCAGAGCAGAAAACGTGGTTAAATTTGCAGAGGGAACAATTAATGAACTGGAGAGATTAACTGATGAACTTGGGATAAATAGGTTGATTAATAGTTAATAAACATGCTGACTAAATTAAGGTTATTAACATGCTGACTAAATTAAGGTTAATCTAATGGTAGAGAGCTTGAGTCATTCCTAAGGGAAGTGAGTTATACTCACAGTTCGGTTAAACCAAAAACTAAATTTAATAATCATGATGTAGCAGGGTTAATGAAAAACTAAATATGCTAAACATGCTTAAACTGGGTTAATGAAAAACTAGATTTAGTAACCTTGGTTAATGGTTTTTTTTTAACCATGGGAACAACAACCTCCCAAGAGTATATTCAACAGCCTGCAAGCCAGATATACCAATAACTTGTGACTTAGCAAGGGCTGAGACGTCCCG
This sequence comes from Pseudotsuga menziesii, assembly GCA_001517045.1. Lineage (NCBI taxonomy): Eukaryota > Viridiplantae > Streptophyta > Pinopsida > Pinales > Pinaceae > Pseudotsuga > Pseudotsuga menziesii. The sequence goes on along the minus strand of LPNX010619855.1, from coordinate 369,266 downwards.
AAGCCCACCGAGGTGAGCCTCTATCCCAGGGGTTGCCTACCCTTTGAGCCTTGTCACAACAGGCCAATGAGCAACCCTACCCCCCGCCCGTTTTGAACCTGTGACCTCCAGGAAGATAACACATGTTCTTAACCATTAGGCCCACTCAGGTGCTCTAACCCTGGTTAACTGTTAAGCCACTAAGAGGAAGAGAGCCAAAGCCATCTCTGTAAACCTGGAGTAATAGACTAGAGCATGGTTTGAACAACAACAACAACAACTAGAACATAGCTCAAATTCCACTAGCTATCTCATGTAGAACACAATAATGCTAAAGAATTTTTGATATAGAAAGAAAGAATGAGAAAAGGTAATAAAGGGTTTGCTTCTGATAGCAGAGATCAGAGCAAATAATGAAATCAGTGTTCCATGGGACACATACAGTAGGGATGGGGGCAGGCCCCTGGGATAGGGGGCGTTTGGTGAAATGTTTAGCCATGGCCTCCATTTTGTGAAACTCAACGAAACACACAATGAAACGTTTTGCCAATTTGCAGGATGCATTTCACAAACCGGGGGCTTGTGGGTGCTCCCTCTTGAAAAGGGACATGTTTCGCAAACTAGGGGGGTTGTGGGCATCCCACCTAGTGTTGTTTTCTTAAAAAAACATAAAAACAAAAAACCTAGCTAATACTAAGCATATTCCACTTTACTATTTAGAATGATGAATCTATATAAATATATTTTATTTATGATTTTGTTAGTAAGTTTAAAATTTGAAAATATGTGCATCTTTACTATTTAGAATGATGAATCTATATAAATATATTTTATTATGAGTTTGTTATAAGTTATAAATTTGAAAAGATGTGCATGTATCACTGATTCAATGTGAAATAATTAAATATGATAAGTCATGGCAATGGTGATTGACAATCGTGTTTGTATCATTTCTCCATTTTGAATTAAACATTTACCTTGCACAATGGAAATTTACATGGGATGAATTGTTACATTGAGATTTTTATTCTTTTAATAATTTTGGAGATGGTCCCCGCTACATTAGGGAGCTCGACGTTCCTCCATCCCCATGAATTTCCCTAAAATTTGAGGGGTCTCCACATGTTCCCCATGTGCATTTCCCTTCTCCTGCACTCCCACATCCTGTAAACTTGGTGGAACATTGAATAAAATGTACCTAAAGCCATAAACCCTTGATCAGCTTCAGGGGATGAACCAAATCCAGATTCCTTTCCCTTGAAGTTGTTTTCTCTTGGGTATGATCCAAGTCCAATTGCCTCCTCCTCTATTACATAACCCACATAACTTAGAGACAAAAACAAACTCAGACAACAACCAACACATAGACTGAGACATGACATGACTCGAACCCAGACACCCAACCCCATAGGCACACCAGGCCATGTATAGAGGAAGGCGTGTTAGCTTTTTGTAGCTCGGATGGTACTTTTGCACCTTGTTCCTGGGTGCAAAAGGGCATAATAATGTAGTATCAATAAAGGTCATAAAGTGACTTTATTCATGTGTATTTATTAAAGTGCTTTTTGATGTAACTATGTTTTTAAAGTGAGTTGTACTTCATTAAAGTGTCTTCTACTTTATAAAGTGATTTTAAGTCATAAAGTAGGGGGTAGGTGTTGTCTCTGCTCATCAGATTTGGAATCAGTCGATCATTTATTCGGAGCCTGCGTATTTTTTTAGGTTGTCTGGGATTTCATTTGTAACCTAAGTTTCTAGGAAACTTGGGTACGGGGATGGGGACTCAGACGAGGACGCCAATTTTTGAAACAGGGGACTTGGGTACATTAGGGGTATATATATATAATAAAAAATTAAATCAATTTATTTTTCACTAGTATTCAATTTCAATTATAACAAGTACAATTAACGTGCACATTGCTTCAAAGTTCATAAATCATTGATATAAAGCGGGAATTACATATGAACCTTAAGTATAAACATAACTATAGTTGATGGAGCTTTTGGTTTTTCAAATTTAGAAATATACACATGCATAAAAGCGTCTGCACAAACATCAACAAAGTAGGTTTTCTATCATTCATGAAGGAAAAACAATACGGTCTGTTCAACAACAATGGAACAATTGGCACAAAGGATCAATAATTAACACAAACTATGCCAATAAAAATCCAATGACAAGATCTGGAGTCATAAAAGAATAAGGAAATCTTCTAGAAGAAACAATCTAAGAACAAGGAAATCTTCATATTAAAGAACTCCTCTATGTCGATAGACGTTATGCTATCAATTCTTTGGTCAGTTTGGAGGATGCACAATCTGGTCATTTTTTAGAATGGGAATCCAGATCCTTGTCTAGCTGGTATGAAAGCAATAGGTTGGCTTCACTCATATGGCTCTTTGAATCAAAAGGTTCCCGACAGGAGGTTGGTTTATCCATTGGTTGATTAGCAGGGTATTGTGGGTTATTTTGATGGAGCAGAGCAGGGAGGCATTTGTGGAGCTGGAATGGTGATCAGATTGAGCTAGTCACTATCTTATAGACTAAAGTTAAGTATAGGCTTAGGATCAAACACAAAATAAAATATTCTTGCGCTCTAGGGTTTAATGTTTTTCGCTAAGGAACATGAAATAATGCCCATTACGATTTTTAGGGATTCTAAAGCGATAGTGTACTGGGAAAAGGGTAACCACGACTTACACACAATTGAGTTTCATCTCTAGATCAGATGGACCAAGGACCTCATTAATATTTTTCAGCAAACCATATTTAATCATATCTTTCGAAAGATGAAGTCAGAAGCAGACTCATTGTCCAAACAAGCCATTGCCGTTGGAATGGAGTCCATTGATTGGGCATTGTATTACGAGGGAACCAGATTAGAGCACAACTCTCTAAACATTAGTTATCCATGAAACTTACTTCATGAACAGTATTTATCATCCAAGGATGCTAGCCTAGTCATAAGTTATGCAAGTATTGTTTTAAGATAGTGGAATTGATAGATCTGAATTTATGTTCTAGGGTGTAGATCTGAACTTAAAGTACTGACGAAAATCCTGTATGTATGACACAACTTTCCTTAATATAAAGTTGTATTTTCTGTGTGAAAAATGTCATAAAGTGTGTCTTTTTATATATTTGGGGTAAAATGAATTTTCGAATTCCAATGTGGTTTTATATAGTTCACTTAAGTGATTTAAGTGAACTTTAGATTAAAACACAATCATTAATCTTTTGGCCAAGATAAAATCTTAGCTATTGAAGATGAAGAGTCATCGACAGTTACCCTAAATTGAAAATAAAAAGACATAGAGACTTCATTGTTACACACACTTTCCAAGAGAGATGAGAGAGGTCACGATTTTCAAGAAGAGCAAGGAAGGGTTGTTGAAAAGGCAGATTTGCAACAGCAATAGCAAGAAGGGCATGATTCCCAAGGTGGTGGGCATGTTTTCCAAGGTGGGTGTTGCTTTCTAGAAGGGCACAATTTCCAAGGAAGATTGTTGCCATTACTTTGACAGGTTGTACAACTGGTGACAATGGAGGCCATATTGTTGGTTTTGGCACATTTTTCAAGGCAACCAAGTGCAACAAAAGAGTGGGTCGTACTGTTGGACTTTTGGGCACGTTTTTCTATGAAAAAATTGTTGTAGTTGTTTTTGCTATTAGTAGTGAATAGTACTGGAATTCAGAAAGTCATTGTTTCCAAGGTCATCTATAACATGTTTTTCGAGGTGAAAGTTTGTTCCAGATTTCATAAAATTTCACTGTAATGTACTATGTATAATGGCTGAAAATGACTGTTGTTGTAACAATCTGGGTTTTAATTCCTATTAATGGAAAGTCTCCTTGAATCAGTCAAGTTTAACAAAAATTTATGTGTTTGAAATTAATTTACAACCTATAGTTCATGCATGTATTCCATTACTTTAAGACACTTTAATGTTGTGTATTAACTTCTTGGGGTCTGAAATAATTTCCTAGGTGTATGGTGGTGATTTTTACATTGTTTAAGCTTAATATTAGTGTACATTAAAGTGTTTGAAAAAAGTTTTCAATGACTGAGCATGCACATAGTCTGATTTTTTGTCATTTTTTAACATGGTATCATAGTTAGGATATGAAGTTTTGTGGACAACAATGTTGTAGTGGTCTTGGAAAGATTTATTTTGTTGGATTTTAAAATCTTGTTGGAAAGTGGACACTATTTGCTAGTGATTGCAGTTGTTGGGAAGAAAGGGACAGTTGGTGGTCTATTGTTTCTTTTGATAGCAGAGAGATGGCTGCTTGCATCAAATATGATGATCGGTTAGATGATATGTCCAACTATTTGCAATGGAAAGTCAAAATGGCTGTTGTTCTCAAGGAACACATACTATGGAATACAGTTAGCACCGTGGTAACTCCTCCCGCATTTGATCCTATTGCTCTTGACATGCATGAAGTGAAAGAGGACAGAGCATAGAGGATGATTTTGGATGGTATTAGGGACCACCTTATCCCACACGTTGTTGAGAAGAAGACAACTCATGATATGTGGGTGACACTGAAAGGCTTGTATGAGGCTAAGAATGAGAACCAGAAGATGGCTCTGAAAGACAAATTGCAGGGGACCAAGATGGCCAAGGGTGTGGGTGTAGTATCCTCTCTTACCTGGCTAGCACATGTAAAATATGAGTTGGATGCAGTTGGGAAGTCATCTCTGATTCTGAGTTGGCAAGGATAGCCTTAAAAGGCTTCACCAAGGAATGGGAAACTTTGTAAGTGTGTGGTTGCTCGAGAATACCTTCCAGATTGGACTCAACCAAGCATTGAGAGCATGATGTTCCAAGATCGATATGGATACTCGCAAAGATTGATATGTTGTTTTGGTGTTGTAAGAAGATGACTTGTTTCTTATTGGTTTAGAGAAGCTAATTGCAAGGTGAAAAGTAGATATGGAAGTTGAGTTCGATATGGACACTATCATGATACATTGTTTCTTGGGTTTGGAGGTTTTGTAGAGATCAGAGGGGATTTTTCTTGGGCAGTGTAAATATGCAGTTGATATCTTGAAGAAGTTTTAGATAAAGGACTAAAAATCTATGGCCACACCTATGATCACTAACCTAAAGAAGGTAACTACTTCAAATTTAGAGATGGTGGATCATACATTGTACATGCAATTGATAGGGTCCTTGATGTATTTGGTCAACACCAGGCCAACTATATGTTTTGATGTGAACACCTTGAGCAAATTCATAGTGGAGCCAAGGAAAGAGCATTGGGTAACAACAAAACATGTGCTTAGATACTTGAGGAGCACAACGAAATATGGTTTAAGATATTTTGGAGAGGGTGAAGTGAAGTTGCAGAGATATACATACTTAGAATGGGAACACAATGCAACAGATAGGAAGAGCATCTCAGGGTGTTGCTTTAGCGTGGAATTATCAATGATATCCTAGTTCAATGGGAAGCATACTTATGTGGCATATAGCGCAACAGATATAGAGTATTTGTCAATTGATACTGCGAGTTGTGAGGCCATTTGGATTTACAATTTGCTTGTAGGTTTTTTTAATTAGGAGTAGGAATTTTGAATGAGTTGGATCCCACTGTGATTTCCTATGATAAATAGAGTTGTATCAAACTCTAAGAATCTAACGTTTCATGACAAAGCACATATAAATTATATATCAATTTATACGAGACATGATTTAGAAAGGAGAAGTAAAACTCTAATATATTTACACAGATCAATGGATAGCTAATATTTTGATAAAACTCTTAAAAAAAGGAAAGTTTGAAGTATTCAGAGACAAACTTGGATTGGTGCAGAAATATTTCCTTGCTAAGAGGAAGTGTTGAGAACTTTGGCTTGGAGAGGGGCTTCCACATTGGTTCAGTTTGAATGTGCCGAAAGTGGATCGAGATATTTCGAAAAGTAACTCTAACTTGTAATTCACTTCAGGAAAAAATGTAAAGTCTTATATTTAGTTGTGGAGTACATTAATATCAACTATAAATCTCACTAACATATTAGAGGTTTGGTAGATTAGGTTTTCAACACAAGTATAAAGGAAAGTCAAGGTAGAGAGTTTGTACATAATTTTTGTTAGATAGAGACAATGACTAGTAGAGAGAGAAAGCATAACACATCAGTTAGGAGGACGGTTCATATAGCAGGTTGTACAATAGAGATCATACAATGGGACCATAAAACAAATCCATACAATTCCATACAATCATACACCAACAAGTTGTACATATGTACAACATGTAGTACAACAACAATGGTTGGTTTCTCGATTTTTGTGCATGTTGTATTTCTCTTCATTAGGATATATACCTTAGGTTGGGGTGGATTTTTTTTACATTGCTACTGCTAGGATTTAGGAGTTGTGGAGGTTGTCTTGTAAGCTTTTATTAGCTAAACCATAAGCTAATTTGAAGGAGGAAATTCCCTATGCATGTGTGTAATTGTTTTACACTTCTATCTTATTTCCAACTATTATGTGAATGTTTCTATGTAAAGAAGTTACATTTTTCATTAAAATAAACATATTTGTTTTGTTGAGATCATTAAGACTTCAATAAGAAAATTTACAATTGGAAAGTAGGTAATGTAGGAACCCTAGATCAATTTGAAAATATCTTGATTCATTGAAGTATTTTGTTTTGAGATAATGTTTTGAAAAATATGTTATACATATTTATAAATTACTAAGCTACACATGTTGAAAGGAATGGAGTATAAGTTTTATAAGTTGTGAAGGAGAAAGTTAATATCAAATACAAGGTAGAATAGAGTTCTGGTGTGATGATGTGTAAAGGAAATCCAAACCAAACATAATATAATGTCCAAAATAACAGGACACCTAAAGAAGAGTTGAGGATTATATTTATACTATATCAAGATAGGATGGAGCACTGATAGTCACAACTTCGTAGAGAGAGTAAGTGTTATAATGGGTTTTAACTTATAAAAGATTATGTATTATTCTTGTTATACGTTTTGAATCAATGCATTGAACTATTTGGATCTAGAAAACTAAATGTACTACATGATAGGTGAGGAGGGTGTTAAAATATTGTAACTTTAGAAGATATTCTATTTGTATTATTGTTATTCCTCTTTCTGGAGGCGTCACTAATATAATTGGTCATGTAAGAGTCATTGAAAGAATCAATGTAAACCTTCGGATGTAAGTCGGGTCAATAGTACCCATGAGTCATTGTAATACTTATTATTTTGGTACTTTACTTGACAAGTCAGCCCAGTTTGGTTTTAGGTCAAGTCAAGAGTCAAATATAAATAGTGAGGTGCCTCCTTCATTTGCACTCACTTCACTCAAGCAAGTTCGCTAGAGAAAGAAGAAGTGTGCTAGTGAGAGAGGATAAGTTATCTTGGGTTTTTACAATGTCTTGGTAGAGTTCTATATTGAGGAAGTTTTGTGGGGTTTTCTCCCTTGTGGTTTCCTCGAGGAAAATATCGGTGTTCTTTGTGTTGTTGTGCTTGTTTTTCTTCAGTGATCCTACTATTGTAAATTGTTTTAGAATATCATCTAAGCAATTAAGAAAAATTAAGATGGTATCAGAACCACCATAAAAGGAGACACTGTGCAACTAGGGTTTGTTATTTTGAACAATTCCCTCGACAGATCAACCAGAAAAGAGGGCTCACTCAACTTTCTCTAGGAGGGTGCATCTTTCTATGAAAACATAACTAAATTCCGAGAAGTCTCATTTTTGGGAACGACATTGTTGCTTGGAAGAACTAGGGCTTCAGTTTTTTCAAAGTTCCATCATCAATCTCAGGAAAATGAATGTGCGGTTTATATCACCTTGGGGAAGCACATATTTTCCACAAATCATCCCTACAAGTGATCCCAACTAAAAAAATAGGGTTTTATCATCAAACCCTCGGTCATCCCTAAGAAGGTCATCCAGAAGCAACTTTCTCCAAGTAAGTATTGTTTCTTCTATTTCAATTTGAGGTTCTCATTCTATTAAAGATGACAAACAATACCAAGCTAGATGAGAATCTTGAGAGTTTGATAACTTTAGAGCATGGAAGTATAGGATCATGCTCATCTTAGAAGAGAATGATGTAGAAGGCTTCATAAAGGAAGAAGTTGTAGAACCAGAAGGAGATGAAGAAAAGTCCAAGCACAAAAAGGATGCGATCAAGGCTAAGAAGACCATAACTGACACCATCAAAGATCACTTGATCTCTCAAGTATCTTCAAGGAGTACACCAAAGTAAATGTTCGATGCCCTATCTAGCCTATTTGAAGGAAGAAATATCAATGGGCAGATGACCTTGAGAAATAAAATCAAAAGTGTGAAGGTTAAAAAATCAGAGACTATGCAATCATACTTCACAAGAGTATCCCAAATCAAGGAGCAGCTAGAAGATAATGGTGACATAATAGAAGAAGCACAAGTTGTAATGAACACCTTGAATGGTCTCCCAAGAGAATGTGAATATTTCATTCGAGGAATATGTTCCAAAAGAAAACTGATCAAGTTCGGAAATATACGGGAAGAATGTGTTCAAGAAGAATAAATAATAACAGTAAGAGAAGAGAAGCTGAATGAAAATTAAGATCAAGATTTGGCATCCCATACCAAAGGAAAGAATAAGAGGAAGGGTTATGATAATGCTTCTAGAAAAAACTCAACGGTCTTGCAAGAATAAGAAGATCAAGAAAGTCTTATCAACTTATGAATGCTTCACTTGTCACAAGATGGGACACATCTCCATAAACTGTCCCATGAAGGCATAACAACTCAAGAAGAGGAACGAAATATTCCAAGTCCATGAAGATGAAGATGATGATCAATAGGATGAGGAGACAACTAAACAAGAATAATTTGTTTTTATTTCAGCACTCATAGGTTCAGTCTCACCTGGTAGTGATACTTGGCTAGTAGATAGTGGTTCCTCCAAGCACATGACAGATTACAAGGATTCACTCTCTTGTCTTGTACAGAAGGATTCCCCACATAAAGTAATGCTTGGAGACGATTCTCAATATCCCATCAAAGTGACGGGAGAATCCTCTTATAAGTTGGACTCTATAGAGTCCATGAATTTGAAGGATGTTTTATATGTCCCAGGGCTAAATAAGAATCTCCTTTTTATCTCATCTTTAGATAAGAAAGGTTTCAGATTTGTTTTCGTAGATGGTGAAGTCCTCATGTGGACAAAAGGGAAAAATATAGATGATGCAATGGTGGTTGGATTTGAAGAAGGAGGGTCTTACAAACTAAAGGGGCATGCAGATTCAACCTTGATGACCAACATCGTAAGCCCATGTGAACTATGGCACAAAAGGATTGTTCATATACATTACAAAGCATTGCCAATTGTGAGCAAGGTGGTGACAGGTTTACCAGAGATCCATATAAACCATGAAGGTGTGTGCAAAGGATGTGCACAAGGAAATAACACTAAGAACCCTTTTCCAAGCAGTAACAATAAAGAGAAAGGGATCTTAGACATTGTATACAGACCAATGAAAACTACTTCACTAAGCGGGTATGTTTACTATGCTTCCTCTATTGATGACTACTCTCGCAAAATTTGGATCTGTTTCTTGAAGAAGAAAGATGAAGTATTTGGAAAATTCAAGGAGTTTAAGGCTCTTGTAGAAAACCTCTCTGAAAAAAGGACCAAGGCCTTAAGATAAGATAATGGAGGTGAGTTCACATTAGGGGAATTCAACGAATATTGCAAAGAATATGGGTTTAAGAGGGAGCTCACCATCCCCTATAATCCGCAACAAAATGGTGTGGCGGAAAGGAAGAATAGATCTACCATGGAAGTTGTAAAAGCCATGATCCATGATCAACATCTACCTATGTACCTGTGGGAAAAAGAATCTAGAACAACAGTGTATGTAGTTAATAGAATCTCCCACAGTTCTCTTGTAAATAAGACTCTAGAAGAGGTGTTCACCAGAGAAAAGCCCAAAGTTAGTCACCTAAATATATTTGGTTGTCCGGTATACAACACATTCCCAAGGAGAAGAGATCGAAGTTGGACCCTTTAGGAAGTTAGAATGGGTTGTTTGTAGGATATAGTGAGCAATCAAAAGCTTACTGAATCTATATCCTAGGATACCGTAAAATTGAACTCAGAAGAGATCTCACATTTGTCGAAGATACAACCTTTATAAAATCAAGGAAGAATCAGGAAGATGAAGAGGAGCATGAAGCTCTTAGAGCTACAGAAATATCCAAACCAATCAGCTATGATGAGGAAGAAGAGTTACATGAGGATCATGACATGGTAGAACTTCAGAGACCTGAGGAATTTCCTAGTGAGATGATATCACGTAAAAGAAGTCCAGTTTGGGCATGTGAAATAATTGAAGAAGTGAAAAGATATGGTGTCCCAGAAGGAACCATCAGAGAAAGTAAGAATCCAAATCCATACCCCAGTTATGTGGATTTGATGTGTAATCCCGTGGACAAATAAACTACATGCTTTGAACAAGAAATAAATCAGAATGAATGGGTAGATTCCATGGTCGAGGAATACCAGTCCATTATAAAAATGATGTATGGGAAGTAGTACCCTACTGAAGAACAAGTTAGTAGTATCCTCTTAATGGATCTACAAAACAAAACATTCAGTAAACAACAGTGTAGAGAAGTATAAGGAAATATTTAGAGCTCGTAGATTCTCTCAAAAGGAAGGAATCGACTATGAGGAGACCTTTACACTAGTAGCAAGGCACAACTCAATCATAACCATCCTTGCTTTGGAATTCAAGAAGAAGTGGAAGTTAAATTAGATGGATGTAAAGACAACCTTCCTAAATGGAGTGATAGAAGAAGAAGTATACAATGAACAACCACGATATTTTGAGACAAATGATCAGACTCATGTATGTAGACTAAAGAAGGAATTGTATGGGTTGAAGCAAGCACCTAGAGCATGGTATGGAATAATTGATAGCTTCCTGATGAGTTTGGGTTTACCAATAGTAAAGCAGATTCCAACCTCTACTATAAGGTTGAGGATGATGGGCTTATGATATTACTTCTATACGTGGATGATCTATTTTTGACAGGTGAATACAAGCCCATCAACGAATGTAAGAAGAAGCTCGTTGTAGAGTTTTAGATGAAAGACCTTGGAATGGTGCACTATTTTCTAGGTCTTGAAGTATGGAAGTATCCAGATGAGATTTTCCTAAACCAAGGAAAATATGCAATTGAGATCCTAAAGAGATTTGGGATGATGGATTGTAAGGCTATGACTACTCCGATGAAAACAAAATCGAATATTTTGAATGACGGTTCTTTAGAGATAGTGGATGTTACCTTATACAGACAGATGATTGGTTCATTAATGTACTTAACCAATACGAGGCCAGATATATATTTTGTTGTAAACACCCTAAGTCAGTATATGGTGGAACCCATACATGTTCACATAGTGGAATCAAAACATGTGATGAGGTACCTGAAGGGAATGTTGGATTATGATCTCAGATATGCATTAGATGGTGAGACCAGATTACAAGGATTTGTAGCTCAGATTGGGAAGGAAGTGTTGAAGATAGAAAGAGCACTTTAGGATGTTGTTTTAGTTTGGGATCAAGCAAGATCTCATGGTTCAGTAGAAAGTAGTCCAATGTTGCACTTATCACAACAGAGGTTGAATACAATGCAACATGTTCATCTTGTAGCAAAGAAATATGGTGTCGCAAGATGTTGGAAGGATTATTTGATGCAGAGATAGATGTGACTGATATCCATTGTGATAATCAGAGTTGTATTAAGATGATAAAAAACCCGATGTTTCATTGTAAGTCGAAAAATATCGAAATGATATATCATTACATCTGAGATATGGTGCAGAAGGGAGTTGTAAAGATAAAGTATGTTCCAACAGAGGAACAAGTGGCAGATGTGTTGATTAAGCCTATGTCTCATGAAAATTTTGAATACTTTCGAGACAAGCTTGGTGTAGTCGGAAAGGACCTCCCTTGAAAGAGGGAGTGAGGAAGATGTAGTAGGTTTTTTGTTGTACTGGTGTGGTAGCTCATCCTAGGGTAGGGTATGTATGGCTAGTATTTTTGGCCTGAATAGGTTAGTAATCCAGAATAATACTTGTTGATCTTAGGGGGATTAGTATGTCTGGCTAGGCTTGTTGGCCTGAAAGGGTTAATAAGACAGACAATTATTGTTTGGTCGCCAGGGAGATCCATCTGTCTGACTAGGCTTGTTGGACCGAAAGGGTTAGTAAATCATACATACGCCCGAGTGGATCTACTAGAGAACCCACCGTGATGCTACTTCATATGTGCTAAGGGAAAGACGATGAGATGCCATCACTCTGTGTTGATACCAATATTCCCATGCTCATGAAGACGATGAGATGCCAACACTATGTGTTGATACCAACATTCCCATGCTGATGAAGACAATGAGATTCCAACATTATGTGTTAATACCATCATTTTCTATGCTGACGATGTTGATGGTTTCTCAACATTTCTATGCGGTTGATGATGATGTTTGTTTCAACATCTCTATGTTGATAATGCAGATGACGATCTAGCATTTATTTGTTGATGATGTTGATTTAGCACTAACATGTTAATGATGTTGTTGTTGTTTCAATATTTACATACCGATATTGCAGATGATGATCCAATATTCACATACTGATGTTGCAGATGCTGTTTCAGTATTTACATACTGATATTGCAGATTACGATCTAGTATTCACATACTGATGTTGTAGATGTTGTTCCAATATTTACATATTGATATTGAAGACGACGTTCCAGTATTTACATACTAATATTGCAAATGATGATCCAGTATTCACATACTGATATTGCAAATGAAGATACAATATTCACATATTGATGTTGTTGATGATGATGTCACTATATCTATATAATATTGATGATGCTCTAGATGATGATGATGTACCATTACTTACATACTGATGACGACGATGATGTCCCATTATTCACATATTGACGATGTTGATGATGATACAATTCTAGATGGATGATGTTGTTTCAAAACTTCCTATGACATATAAAAACTCACTAGTCAGTTGTACAAGTTGTGGTTGTGGTTGTTGTTGATGAAGAATACCTTCCTAGTTAAGAGGAAGTGTTAAAATATTGTAACTTTGGAAGATATTCTATTTGTATTATTGTTATTCCTCCTTTAGGAGGTGTCACTGATGTAATTGGTCATGCAAGAGTCATTGAAATAATCAATGTAAACCTCCAAATATAAGTTGGGTCATTTGTACCCATGAGTCATTGTAATAATTATTATTTTTGTACTTTACTTAACAAGTTGGCCCAGTTAAGTTTTAGGTCAAGAGTCAAATATAAATAATGAGGCGTCTCCTTCATTTGTACTCACTTCACTCAAGCAAGTTTGCTAGAGAAAGAAGAAGAAGTTCACCAGAGAGAGAGAGAGAGAGGAGAAGTTATCTTGGGTTTTTACACTGTCTTGGTTGAGTTCTATACTGAGAAAGTTTTGTGGGGTTTTCTCCCTTGTGGTTTCCTAGAGGAAAATATTTGTGTTGTTGTGCTTGTTCTTTCAACTATCCTACTATTGTAAATTGTTTTAGAATATCTTCTAAGCAATTAAGAAAATTTAACAGAGGGAAGAGAATATATTAGTGAATGGATAAATTTTCTACAAGATCTTGTTCTTGGAAGAAGTGACGTAGTGCATACTTACGAGTTCCTTACTTTAATTTTGTTAATTCATATTTCCTACTTTGCAAAATAGACTTTTCATATAACACTTTGTATAGAGGATTATGTTTGTGGGTTATTGTGAAAGCAATTATGATTGATAAAATATTAAACTATGTTTAGTCATTGAAAAACAACTTGAGGTAATGTCCAAATTTATTTAACTGAGTGCTTGATACTTATTCCTCCTTGATTCATTTTATGGAAATTTTACATTAAATACCTTTTTAACAACACTTAATTGATGATTTATTTATTTATAGACACTTTAGTGACAAGGACCTTCACAAACTTCTCTGACATTTTCCTTGGATATTTGTACATCATATACTACTACATTGGATTTACCTTCTATTTTTTTAGGTTAGATCAGGTGGAACTAGATATTTTAGTGATTCTTGAGATAATTTGAATAAGAGATATTTTTTAACTATTACATTTTGACTAGTTCAGATATGGGATCCACTTGTAAGAAAAGGTAGAGTCTATGGCTTGTCAATATGTGCATAGTGTTTTAACAGATCTATGTAGAGGTTTGCCATGGAATTAGCTCCTTGGATATGCCAACATGTTGGACCAAGACCACCTCTTGGCACTATAGAATCGTTTAAACTTTCCTATTAGATTTGTTAGAGCTATAGGTAAATCAACTATCCGCATACAAGGGGATTCTATTGGTAATATTAACTAAATACATTTTTTTGGATAGAATCCACATAGGGTTAGATATGTTTTGAGATGATTATGAAGCGAGCGATTTTTCTCTTAAACTAATATGACACAAATCAGATGCAATCATGTGCTCTTTTTTGAATATATCAATTTCATATGAGACTATAAATGAGTATAGCACTTTGTACACTTTTCCTAACTTTTTATGACTGTGAAATAATCCAACTTGGCATTTTGCTTATGAGCGTACATTCATTTACTATTTTTACATTTGCAAATCAAGTAGGATTGGACATGTTGGAAACAACATTGATTTCCATGCAAGATATATCTCAACTAAAACAAATGCCTTTGGATTAGTGTTTTTAAACTTGTCCAACGTAGACTTGAACTCAACTGAGTTGATCAAGTTGACCTCCCATCGTATGATTCACCCTTCTTATCAGAAAAGATGACTGATTCGATACTAAACTCAACAAATTATGTACCTACTCAACCAAGTCAGTCTGGTTCATTTTCGTGTCACGCATGTGGAGGTAATTTCACATATTTATTACTTTTTAACCTAAAACCTAAATCCTAACACACTAAACCATAAATGAAACCTATAAAGTGACACCTCCCCCTACCACCACATTTGCATCACACCTCTCTCATTGATCACTTGGAGTTCTTGGAGCACTATTGAAGATTGTGGTTTAGATTGAGCCAATATCTTGTTTATAAAATCATCTTTGGATGTTTGTAGTGGAGTTGACATCTATGTAAGGAGGCTACAACCCATATTCAACCTTGGAGGAGTTATCTGTTTGTGCCCATTGAACTCATTCCTAGGTATGTTAACAACTAAATCTACCGCTATTTTTTTCTTGGATAAAAAGGATAAAACAAATATGGAATATGTCTTATATTGGAAAACAAATTAAGGTAGAGTTTGCATATTTGTTTTCATTTACCATGTCCCCCAAAGTAAAATACCCTACATGGATTCATGTCAATGTTGTTGATGATTAGGTGCATTGAAATTTTTGCAAGAAACATAACAAAAAAGGGGGAATTCATAGGTTGAAACAACAATGTTTGGTATACGAGGCCAAATTTCCCCATGTAAAGCACTGGAAGAAGAGAATGGAGAAATAAAAAATTGGAATTGAAAAATCAACTTGAAATTTTTAAATAAAAGATTAAACAAGTAGAAATAAATGTTGAAATAGGGAGGGATGTTAAATATAGTGCAACTGTGATACCCATTCTCAGAGAGGATGGTATCCTAGTTAGTTAACTAGGGTTCCTGGTTAGTGAACCAGGTAGAGTAAGTCCCTAGAAGGTACCTTAGGACCCCTAATAGTCTCCCGGGGTTCTTGGCCTAGGACCAAGCAAGTTGATTCCATGGAAAATTCCCTAACATGTGGATAGGGGCCCTATATGTCTCTAGGATATTCTGGTATAGGACCAGACAGTTTCTTAGACACGAGGTTCAAGTAGATCCCACAGGTTGAGATAGATCCTATGGCCATGGTGACAAATGGTCCTGGGGATTGCCCCTAAGAGACAAGATTAACAGAAGAACTAGGGATAGAAGGGAGATATTGAGCTGACATGGCAGGGATAGAAGGTTGGTCAGGATCATAGGAAACCACACTTTGAACCGGCATTCCAGATACAATAGTAGAATAAGATCGAACAAGGGCATGGTGTTATTTGGGAGTGGCTCTTTCCGAACGACTTGGAAAAGGAGAAACACTTATCCTTCTTATGATTTATTGCTTCATGTGTAAATTAGACACCATCTCATGGATGGTTCTAAAATACTCATCATTGGATAATAACAACCTTGAACTAGGTGGGGGGTAGCATAAGTTAAAGTAGTGGTGCCATACTCAGAAATAGTATGTCCCAAGGAAGTATACCAAAAAGGAGAAGTTGGACCAAATTTTGATGCCACTGGGTTATCTGAGGGTGGAACAAACACCCAATCCTGTGCACCAGAATGGCCTTCCGTAGAGAAGTGAAAATTTGAATCATGTGAAGGAGGTACTTGTACCAATACTGAGGTAGCTGTAGGTGGATTCTTCGTAGAAGAATAATATTCTCCCGATTCGACAATAGGAACACCTTCCATAGAAGGATTAGTAGTGGCAGTCTGATCCATGGTCATCCCTTGTCTTTCTTCCATGGTAGGAGGAAATTTGGGTGGTAGAACCTGCAATCTATGAGATCTCATCACAGGTGGTTCAACTAGAATGATGGCTAAACACTTCTGCTCCAAATATTTAATATTCAAAAAGGAACACACACAAAAAATCCTACGCAAGATAAGGTTACAAGTAAACTTAAGTTATAATAGGGGCTGAGAAAGCCGAAAACTCACTAGCATTGTCGAGTTGTCACAACACGTGATATACTGCATGGTCCAACATTAAAAATCGACAAGGAGGATATGGACCGTATCTTTTCCTGAATACTCGCCTACCTGGACAACACATGTGTAGTAGCTCCTCGAGTGTTGTTCTTAGTGTATTGCTCCAACAGGATGACCAAAAGGATTTTTTTTCCTGTTGGTATCGGTTCCTAGAAGGGTCCCCCTATATACACAAGGTACATGGGAGCTCAAGTACATGTTAGTGATGTCTAATTCACAATCGTTCGAAAGGGTCATTCTGATATACTATCGAGTACGTGAAGAACTTTTTGATATACCTCAAAGGTAGGTGAAAATCCGTTCGATATACCAATTGGTACATGGAAGAACTGAACAATCCCTGATATGCAGTGCAAGAAAAGAAACAACAAATCCTATGTTTATAGACACTAAAACACATCTTCTAACCTATTACTCAAATTACTTATAATTTTAACCTAAGCTATCATTCAATTTTATCTTGATGGTTAGTGAATGTTTGTGGAATATGGAGTAAATTGTGAGATTTGAATTATATAAATTCTCATGTAAATTTCCTTTTGATGAAATCTATCTAGAGAGAGGGAGAGGTTCTACTGCAACCACGCAATCCAAACACCTATTTTCCTCAAACTTCGAGTACTTTTAGGAAAGCAAAACTCTAATGCTATGTTTTAAAATCTCTTCTATTGCAAAAGGAAATGGCTTCGTAATGCACAAATGCCTATTTTATCTAATCAATCTTCATAAAGGAAAAACAATTCTAGCAATTTAGCCAAACCAAAAGCAAGAAATCCAATTTTTCTTTGTTTTTTGATGCAATTTCAAATAAAGAGATGCAAAAATTCACACTACAAAAGCATAGAAGCTATACTATTCTTTATTTTTAAACATCTATAAAGAGATCCTAAAGAACTAGTCATACAAGCCATACACCCAAAATCCAACTTTGACACGAAACTTATTCAATTTCAAATATTCTACTAAGACAACTTCTTAAGATATAACATTAAAAAGTACATCCAGAATAAAACACACAGCAAGATCTGTCAATAAGAAGGGGAGAAGATTGACCAAACAAAAAAAGAACCAAAACTATTGAAAGAAAGATCTCTAGATCTGGAGAAATCCTACCTCGACGCACCTTGTAGGGTATAACTAGGGTTTCGTATAGTGATCGACGCACTAAGCCTATTTAAGAGGAATCAGGGGAACTTTCTGACTCTAGGAAGAAGGTGTCAGTGGCGCTTTCTGACTCTAGGAAGAAGGCATCAATGACACTAGTTGATAGTGGACAATAGGTGTTACCAATAGTTCATCGCTCTGTCAGGTACACCGAGGTGTGTTGGCAAATCTAGAGAACAAAAAATCCAAATAACCTTTAGGATAAACCTATGTGAATCAAACTAGAATTATGGTAAGTAAAAACACGAACCAAAGAAGGAAAATGAGGGTGAAGTAAGGTGGATTAATCACCTTAGATATTTAAATGAGTAGGAAGAAATTTTATAAGCTTGTAATCAAAAGCAACATCAAAATTCACAGATCTAATTGATTTAGGTCCCCAGTATGGTCGCCAATTTTGTTGCCAAGAATATTTCAATTAGTTTGGACATAGTTTGTTCCCCTAGCCCGAATGAGGCATATCTAAAACAAAAGACCAAATCGATGCGTCCTTCTCCTATATAATTGAATTGCTTGAATGTTTAAGCTTTCCTTACCTCACAATACTTTCAAAATCACTCTTACACACACTCTACAAGATTTACAATCCTCACTCACAGTGGCACTCTCTTTTCTCCTACACCATTTATGATTCCAACAGCATGAAGATGCTCTCTTGGTATTCTATCCCCCTCCACTCATGAGAAGAAGCTTGTATAAATAGGATAAGGGAATCCCAAAGGGGTTGATATCTTTTGGGAGGAAGGGAGCGAATGATCCCTATGGGCTAGGAGCCGGAGTTCCACCTAATCCAAGGATTTGGGATCATCCTCCATGAGGACTTTCATCTAGAAGGTTCTCCAAAACTCCTTTTTTTCCTTTTTAACAGTGTTGACGCTCTCTGCATATGGGCAAGTAGCACCAAGACTCCTTTTCTTAAGGGAAAAGGTTTCAATGACGCACTTTTTCAGCAGGACGAAGGCATCAGGAAGGTATGACACCCTATGTCAAGAGAAAAGGTGCGTCAGACATACTAGGATTGGGAAAAATATTCTCCAAAATATGTCCTGGCCATGCCACTTCAGGGGATTGAGCATAACTACCAATTTCAGGTGTAACAAAATCTAAGCATCTTTAAAATCCTCATTTCTTTTATTTCTTTTCCCATCATATTTATCTCTCCAAATCTTTGTACATTATTTTGCAAAATGTCCATGCTTACGACAGTTGTAGCACTCATCATTCTGTAGTATTCTCTTTCTCATGTACGTACTTCTACTATTTATGTCCTTGTGACCAAAATTGTTACAATAATAACAAACACCATGAAATATACTTCGATACCTGGAGAGTGATGATCTTCCTTGAAATTTGGTCTTCTCGAGTCCTTGTTTTTCTTGTATCGGCTGATCTTGATTTGTTACTGTGCTTCTTCCTTTATGGGAATATATTTAGATATTTGCATAAACTTTAGGTCTCTCTTCAACGTTCTTTGTTGGTTTGAAACTTTCTTTCTATTTATGGTTATACCCAATTCCTGTCATGTCTCTTGGAGATTTTTTCTTATTCATAATGTCTTCTAAGGCTAAATATCTCTTCTCAAATTTCAAGTTTGTGACAACTTTCCTTTTCAACTCTTTTTTTAGAGAGATAACCTCAAACATTGTTGCATGACAAATCCTTTCCTTTTCATGTAGCTAAGCTTCTGCAATTTTCTTTACCTCCTCTGTTTGATCTCTAATACTATAAATGGTCTCTTTGGATTCTTTCATATAAACCACTTCATCCCTCAATTTATCAGCCTCTGCTTTTCCTTTATAAATTTGAAACTACTGTACATTAATCACATTTCCAACATCACCAATTTTTCTTTTAGTTTTCTGCAACTAATCCTTCAGAGAATAATTTTGTTTTGTAAGTTCTGCATGTTCCTTTTCAACCTTCTTATTAGTATCCATGGTCATCTTCATATGTTATACTTTTAAGAAGATAATTTTGACCTCTTGAGTATCACTGATGTTTTTGTCTTTTATTATACTTGGCTTGCCATCCTATTCAACTTGTTTTCCTTTTTCCTTTTATCTTTCATATTGACAATAGTCTTATCAATTTCTCTTATCTTATATTCAATCAACGTACTATTTTCTTGATACTTCTATAGTTTATCCATTAGTATTGTGATCTTCTTTCTTACATTACTTAGCTCATCCAGGGCAACAATACGTTTACCTTCAAGGTTCACTTTATATTCTAGTTCATAATCCTCTTCTTCTTTTGAGGTATTACTTTTGTTATCATCATCTACTTTATCATGTTCTTTAATTTCTAGATCTAACTCTCCCCTTTGATAAACTTGACTGCCATGTTCATAGTTTCTTGATTCTTGCACTACATCTTTGTTGGATTTGGATTCTATTTTAGTTGCTTCCTTATATGCTACAACAATCTCCCCAACTAAGTATACATTCCTCAATTTGTCCCAAATTTCTTTAGATGAGATGCATTGCCCTATTATTTCTTTCACAACACTTGCTAGTCCATCGAGAATGGCCGCCATTGCCATTGAAGTGTTCTTTCTTGCTTCCTTCTGAGTTACAGCTTTTACTTTCTTTGGTGGAGTGTAACCAAAGATTACTAAGTTCCATACATCAAATCCTATTGAATTCAAGTATACCTTCATTCTCATACTCCATGAGACATATTTGGTTCCATCAAACAATGTTTCTCCATTCACAGAAATAATTACTTTTCCATCCATTTTCTGTGTTCAAGGATCTCCTTTGAGCTAGTTATACCCACGTGAAGGACCTACTATGATATCAAATATAAAACACATCGAGATATTTAAGGGGGGGGGGAGAATCAATATCTCCACTAATTTTTACTTTTACTTTTAACTATTAGTTATACCAACCAATTCACTTCAATAGATAATTCAAGCACCATTCTATAAACATCAAGAGAGTACATGATATATACGGTAAAATTAATAATTAATTATATATTAATTACAACAACTTGTTGGAGGCTCCAACCTCCTTTCTTTATTAGCTACGACTAATGGAATTATCCAACACCCCTATTGTCCAACTACAAGTCAAAGGGATCCAACCCTCTATATTTCTTCAGCTCCATTTGAAAGGATTATCCAACACCTGGTTTCTCCAACTCCAACTAGAAGGAGGCTACAACCCCCTAGTTTATTCATCTTTGATTGAAAGGATGCTCCAACACCTTGCTATATAAGTTCTTCAATGAAATATTAATGATGCACCTTAACGTCTGCCAAAAACTCTATGATTTTGCACTTAAATACAAGCTAACTTCTTGTTGCACTTTTCTCTTCACTAAAATTTATAGTACTTTGTTTTAGAAAATATTCAAGCCTTCCTTTAATGACCTCAATATCGGTTCCAAACTCTATCAAAATATCCTCTGCTCAAAATTCCTTCTCTTCTTCAACTACGATAATCCAAAACTAATCACAAACACGTGTATCCTAGCAGCACAATAGTATTCAAGAAAATAAAAATCATTCCACTTGAAGACTTGTTGTCACAATCCTCCTTGACAATTTTTAATTCATATTTAAACAATCATGAAAGAGATTTGCAATTCCCAGAAACATAAAGTGCTTATACCAGCACCTACAATGTAAGACAATTCATAGCAAACCTTGAATTTTTAACTCTATCGTTAATCCCTAGAAGCAATCTTCCACTGAATTTGTTCCTGCTGTCAAACTCGTCCTTTACTGTTGCTTCATATTCCAAGAAGATTCATTAACTATTTTCTCTTTTCCTACAGTTCCCTTGTTACCCTTTTTCCATTAAATTTTGTGCCACCAAGTTCCCAAAATGAGAGCGTTTAACCAACAGGGTTGACCTAATATATATTTTTCATATTCAACTTATGTTTCTTTTACACATGTCCTACTTCTTCAATTTTTCAGTGTGACTCTTTCTAAAAAATTCTTATAGCCATCTTAATATATCTTTCAATGCACTTTAGAAAGGTTTCTCCATGATCTAGATTGAAACACTTAGAATGCGACTAGTCTTCTTTCAATACAATCTAATATTTATGATTCATAAGGGTGATCTGGTATATCTATAAGTTCTTTTGAATCAAACATTGGACATTCTAAGAACTTCAATACTTTATCTCATCTATGGGGCTGCATGAGTTTCTTACAAAAAAATTGGATTGTCTTAGTCTTGATTTAATCTTAACCATGATTTTTATGCATACAACCTCATCAATTATAACCCTTGTGGAAATATACTATCATCATGCCAATATCATGAATGAAAGAATGAGATTGGATTTGTTAATTATGATGTTTAGTGTGCCCAATGTTCAGTACCGAAATGTATTATTCTCATATGGAATTCACTAAAAGGACTCCAACTTTCAATAGTCACTACAGGAACTTCAAACTTTCTGTAGTGCATTGCATTATGCTTGTATGGAAGTTACTACTTGAACTCCAACTTCCAGTAGCTCAATGATTTACCATGAATTATAAGTATCATAAAACTTGATCATCTTCAACACAATCGATGACATCAATGGAACCATGTTTGACATCAATGAAAACTTATCTCTAACAAAAACATGTATATATGGCTTTAAATTAATATGCATATTCATGCTACTGTCATTGAGGACAAGTATGCATGACATATGAAAAGTGTGTGAAAATGCAATAAATAAAGATTGAAAATTTTGGGAATTCAATCCTACAATAATCAATCCAAGGTACTAAGAGGGATAACTAACCAAACAAAGTTATATGATAGAAAAATAGAGAGATGGAACACTAAAGGAGGAAACTCAAATAGTTCCTCCCCAATATGGTTGGGAGAATAGCTGGTGGGAATAATCCCCAAATAGCTTAAGGTTAATCACTAATAGAACAAAAATAACACAACAATATATTTCCAAATATCATAAATTTATATAAGTACAATACTTAAAATAATGAGTGAGGGATAAACCTGTATTTGGTCGGTGTCTTGCAAGAGTTGTTTGTATGTCGATCCAACCCAATTTTTCACTAATCAAAGTGATTTTCTAATAACCTTCACACAAATAAAACACAACCTTCCTCAATTTTAGTTTATGGTTATAGAGACAAATATTTATAAAAAATAAAACTAGTTATAATTGGTCTCAATCACCCAATACAAGAAAAGGTATTCCTATCCCAAACAAACATTCAAGCTCAAGATTATTTAATATTGATGCTTATGTTTTGGAGTGGGGATGGGGGAGAGAAAATATTTTCATATGTATTAATGAAAAAAAAGAATATGGTTACATGATTGTCTTGTTGTTTTCACCCTCATCACCTGGATCTAGGCTCCTCCATATTGGACCACTTCTCACTTGGGAATTTCTTGCATAATCCTTTGTTATTCTAGAATGGGAGAATCTTGGAAAATACAACTATCAATCCTTAAAAAAATTCTAAAATTTAGAAATTGTGGTTCTTGAGGCACTTGATAATAAAAATACTCACAAGTCTATGTAAATTTATCCAACATTAAGGTCATCCTTTAGTTTCCCCTCTTGTTCTCTAACAATGGCTCTTGTTTATACCAAGAAAAATGGTTTAAACAATTGGAGGAGGAATTTAGGGCTTGAAAATGTGTACATGTCATGTTACTTGCACTTAGGAGATCATATTTAATGCACATTTAATATTTTTCTCCTTTCAAACAATGCATACAAACCGATAAAGGGAAATAAAATGTACATGGAAACAATTATTTTTATAAGAGCATTTATTTACAAGTTTCCATGTCATGTCCAATAATAAATTAGTGGTCACAAGGACCAAATAATTATATAACAGAAGGTATACCATTTGTTTCTAAATATTTCCTCAAAGTACCCTTCCCATACAATGCCCTTCAATGTGAACATAAAGAGTTGAATCTGTTGTATTCCTTTTGAGAATTTTCTGCAAGATCAATACTTGCATTCTAAAGCATCAAAGGAGCAAACAATTTACAATGGGTGAAGGTTTCAAAAATTTTCCAACCTATATGCTCACTTACAAACATCAGTATTTCATTTAAGGTAAGCAATTTTTTGCTTGCAGTGTTGATTTCAATCAATTTCTAGTTTTTTCTTTGAATAAAAATGGTGAGCGCATGTGAACAACATGAATCCTCTACATGAGACTTATGAAATGCATGCTCAAGTCGATGGAGTGATAGGATCAATGAAATCACACATGAAATTACTTCCAACCACATAATTTATGACTCTTACAATTCCCATGATGAGTGTACCCAACTCATGCTTCCATAACTATGTGAGAGGACTTTTCCATCAACCTCTTAATGCATTTAATAATTGGTTTTAATAAGTCTAAGGAGGAAGATGAATTATTTAAGGCACATGGTGTTGGATATATGTTATATTATTTGCATGTGCGTATGGAGGGGAGTTGCGCATGTCAGCGCTACAGCTCGGCGATCCCAAGGCACCTTTTATGGCTATTTATAGCTGTTTGTGCCTATTTTTAGAATTTGTCTAAAAATATGTAACTTAATCCTGGTTAAGGGATTGGAGTCCTTTTCTAATTCGGGTTAACGGATTAGGGTATTTGGATGTTGCGGAATACCTATATTTTGTACTGTGAGGATTTCATAATGTAATGAAGAGAAAATAAGAGGTGTGGCTCCAAGGTTTTCTGGTTTTCCCGGTTAAGGGTTTCCAGGGAAAATCTCTGTGTTTATGTGTGAATGATGTGTTGTGATATCTATTTTTCTTAAAATAATCCGTATGCTTTGCTTCTCTACACAGGTTTAAAACTTACATGTGGTATCAGAGCTCGATTTTGGCATCAGGGGGACGCCTTTGCTACTAAGGGTTCGATGCAGTTGATAGATCTCGGGTCTGTGATAAACCTGGGTTCAGTGGGATCTTTGCAGTGTTAATTTGTGCATTGAAAGAGAATGGTGAGCACTTCAAGAATTGAGATTGAGAAATTTAACGGCCAGAATTTTGAGCTATGGAAGCTCAAAATGGAGGATCTTCTGGTAGATCGAGAACAGTGGATTGTTGTGGATCTGGGTACGAAACCCACTACAACGTCACAAGATGATTGGGATAAATTAGAAAGAAGGGAGAGGAGTACAATATGATTATTCTTATTAGACTCTATTTTGTTGAACGTATCTGGTGAAGATAGTGCAATAAAGCTATGGGCGAAACTAGGGAGTTTGTATCAATCAAAATCCCTTGTGAACAAGCTGTTTCTGCAAAAGAAGTTGTTTCACCTCAGAATGGATGAGAATGACACTGTAATAGAGCATTTGAATGTCTAAAATACTCTGGTAAGTCAGATAACCTCTATTGGTATTAAAATGGCTGAAGAAGATAAATGTATTACATTATTGTACTGTTCTTTGTCGGATTCCTGGGACAACCTAATTGTTGCAATAGGTAGTTCTAGCCATGCGACCTTAAAATTTGATGAAATTGTATAATCCCTACTATCAGAAGAGATGAGGCGAAAAACCATGGATAATCATAGCATGGATGCCTTGTCTGTGAGAGGTCGCCCCCAGGAGAGAAACAAAAATAAAAGATCTTGGGGGAGGTCTAAAACTAAGGGTAGATCTAAATACCGAGGAAAAGGAATAAGGAAGTGTTGGAAAAGTGGTAAAGATGGGCACTATAAAAAGGATTGAAGATCTAAGAATGTTGAGAAAGCAAAGGGATATGAGGATACCCCTTCCATAGAGGCGAAGAACTTCTCAGAAGAAGGAGGGGATGTGTACCTAGCTTCCATGGGCAATCCTTCAGAATGTGATACATGGCTGATTGACTCAGGTGCATAATGTCATATGAACCCTCATAGGGAGTGGTTCTGTGAATATGAAAATTACAATGGAGGAGATGTGTACTTGGGAGATTATTCACCAGCCAGTATCATTGGACGTGGTAGAGTCAGTGAGAAAGAATTAGAACTCTGCATGGAGTGCTACACATTCCAATTCTAGCAAGAAACTTGATATCAGTCGGAAATATGGATGTTGCAAGTGTAAAGACTGTGTGTGGAGATGGTGGTTGCAAAATTGTTCGAGGATCAATTGTATTGATGAGGGGAGTTCGATATGGAACTCTCTACAAACTATTGGGAAAAACTATCATTGATGAATGTAACAATTCTGTTGTGCTGGAGGAAGGAGGTAAAGATGACAAAACCTTGACTGCATTAGGAGGAAAGACAATGCTATGGCATCAAATATTGGGGCATATTAGAGAAAAGGGACTTCGAGCATTACAAGGTAAAGGTATGGTTGAACGTTTGACTGATTGCACTCTAGATTTTGATTTCTGTGAACATTGCATATATGGAAAACAAAATCGAGTAAGATTCACATATGGTGCTACAAGAGCAAAGGGAATTCTAGAATTAATACATAGTGATGTGTTTGGACCTGTTTCTGTTCCATCATTAGGAAAATTTGTGTATTATGTTTCATTTATAGATGATTTCTCAAGGAACATATGGATTTATTTCCTTCAAAAGAAATCTGAAGTATTTGCCAAGTTTAAAGAATTTAAGGCTCTTGTAGAAAATTAGTTAGAAAAGAAAATAAAGGTGATGAGGACAGATAATGGTGGAGAGTTCTGTGGGAATGAATTCGAGGACTTTTGTAAGAAGTGTGGTATAGCAAGGAAAAAGAATACTCCATACACAGCTCAACAGAATGGAGTTTTTGAGAGGATCAATAGGATGTTGATGGAAAAAGCAAGAAGCATGCTAAGTAGTGCTGGGATAGGACAAGAATTTTGGGCAAAAGCAGTGGAGACAACATGTTACTTGGTAAACCAATCACCCACATCAACATTGATTGATAAAAATCCACAAGAGGTATGGACTGGGAAGAAACCCTCTATTAAGCATCTGAAAGTTTTTGGTTTTGATGCTTATGTACATGTTCCAAAGGAGAAAAGGATCAAGTTGGATAACAAAGCTGAGAAGTGTATCTTTATTGGCTATAAAGATGGTATGAAAGGGTATAAGATTTGGAATCCTATAACTGAGAAGACTGTTTACAGTTGAGATGTTGTGTTTTGAGAGGTCAAAGAAGTCCCTAGATAGGAAGTGAATCCAATGGAAAAGGAACCAGAGAAAATAGAGTTTAAGTTAGAAGGTGAAGAATCTGACTCAATAGAAGAAGCAGAATCAGAAGAAGAAGAACCTCATACTCCAGTTTTGAGGAGATCATCTCGAGAAATAAGGCAACCAGAAAGGTATTCCCGTCCTGATTTTTGCTCTCATTTTTCTATGTCTATTACTGATGATGATCCTAGAAATGTGAAGGAATATGTTAATTCAGAGGATAGTGATCTTGGGAAAAAGGCCATGGATGAAGAAATGGATTCCTTGGACAAAAATGAAGCTTGGAATCTAGTCCAGTTACCAGCTAGGAGAAAAGCCGTTGGGAGCAAATGGTTATTTAAAAAGAAGTTGAATGCAGAAGGTAAAGTGGATAAGTATAAATCCCGCTTGGTAGCAAAGGGATATTCTCAGGTAGAGGGGATTGATTTTGGTGAAATATTTTCTCCAGTTGCAAAATTAACTTCTATTAGATTTCTCCTTTATATTGCTGCTACTTTTGATCTTGAAGTAGAGTAGATGGATGTGAAGACAATATTCTTACATGGGGATCTGGAAGAAGAAATATACATGAAATGACTAGAAGGGTTCATAGTAAAGGGAAAGAATGAGTTGGTATGTAAACTAAAGAAGTCCCTTTATGGTCTAAAGAAATCTCCAAGGATGTGGTACCAAATTTTTTACACATACATACTTGGAATGGGGTTTGTGACAAGCAAAGTTGATCATTGTGTATATTCCAAACAGGTTGGTGATCACTTCATTAACATAGTTCTGTATGTTTATGACATGTTGTTGATTGGAAACAACAAATATGTTATAAAGGAGGTGAATTCTCAACTATCCTCCAAGTTTGATATGAAAGATCTCAGTGCTGAAAAATTTATTCTGGGAATGGAGATAAGAATAGATGGTGCAAACAAAATGATCAGTTTAAATCAAAGAAAATATGTTGAGATGGTACTATAGAGATTTAACATGCAGGAAAGTAAGCTGGTCAAGGTTCTTATTCTTGTACGTGTAAATTTATCTGTAGAGCAGTGTCCTAAGACACGGGAAGAAGAAGAAGACATGTCATGGGTTCCATATGCCAGTGCAATTGGTAGTTTGATGTATGCAATGATATATACAAGACCAAACATTGCTCATGCAGTGGGAGGTTTGAGTAGATAGATGTCAAAACCAGGAAAGGAGCATTGGACAGCTGTAAAGAGGGTCTTCATATATTTGCGTGGAACCATAGATTATTCAATCTGCTACCAAGGAAGACCTAGACCATACAGAGTAATAAATGTACATGGATTTGTTGATGTAAACTGGGCTGGAGACCTTGATCATAGAAGATATACAAGTGGGTATGTGTTTAACCTATTTGGAGGAGCTATCAGTTGGATGAGCAAGAGACAAGCTGTAGTTGTACTCTCAACTATAGAAGCTGAATACATGGTAGCCACTCATGCAAGCAAAGAAGTTGTGTGGCTCCAAAGATTATGTTCAAGTATTGGGTTTGTACAGAAAGGTGTAAGGTTAGATTGTGATAACCAAAGTGCAATCTTCCTGGCAAAGAACCCTTCTTATCATGCTAAGAAAAAGAATATTGATGTGCAATATCACTTTGTGAGAGATATTGTTGAATATAAGAAGGTGCTGCTAGAGAAGGTTGACACCCTGAAAAATGTTGCAGACTCATTAACAAAGTCTTTTAGTACAGAGAAGTTCTCTTGGTGTAGAGAATCTATGGGAATTGATGCCCCGAACCTGTGACTTTATGAGTGCATGACTCATTGCTATGCAAAGGAAACAACAAGTGGGAGAATGTTGGGTATATGTTATATTCTTTGCATGTGCGTATGAAGGGGAGGTGTGCATGTTAGTGTTGCAGCTCTATGATCCTGGTTAAGGGATTGGAGTCTTTTTCTAATCTGGGTTAACAGATTAGGGTATTTAAATGTTGCGTAATACCTATATTTTGTATTGTGAGGATTTCATAATGTAATGAAGAGAAAATAGGAGGCATGGCTCCAAGTTTTTTTGGTTTTCCCGATTAAGGATTGCCAGGGTAAATCTCTGTGTTTATGTGTGAATGATGTGTTGAGATCTCTATTTTTCTTAAAAGAATCTATATGCTTTGCTTCTCTGCATAGGTTTAAAACTTACACATGGTAGAAAAAGAGATCAGTTCTCAGGATGGAATTTAGCAATAGAGGATTTACTTTCCCATTGGTTCCCCTTTCCATTTCATATGTATTTTTAGTTCCTCTAGTGCTAAGTAGTTTAACATACCTTTATTGTTAATATAAAAGTAGGTTCTAGCGGTCTAACTTTACATTGTTGGCAGTGTTATTTAAATAAATTTTTTTAATAATGCAAGATCACTTACAAAAGCAAACCCTTCCTCTTAATTACTATGATAGAGTTTGGTATTACACCTCTCAACATAAGGTCAACCTTTCAATCTTTAAATGTAATGTCCACGGAAATTTTAAGGTTCCGTAAATTTCTTAAAGTGTAGAAACCTTGGTGAATCTTACTAATTCTTAAATTTCTTACCATAAAACATTTGAATATATTTTAGTAAAAATATTCAACTTTTAAAATAATTTATATAATTTTTAGACAATTTTGGTGTTGTTTAGAGTAAAATATTTGATCTTGTGGAATTTAGGAAAATCATTTGAGAAAAAAATGGAATTGTTTTTTTTTTGTGTGGGGGGAGGGGGGACATAAAAAATTAGCCCATAGGCTAAATTTCTCCCTTAATATTTCCCCTAGTAAAGTGTATATAGTAAATTTTTTATACAACAAACCAATTTCAATGTCTTAATTCAATTAGAACTAGCGCTTAACAATTTGCCACATAATACATTTTCAAGATGGTTACACTTAAGCATAGATAGCATAAGAACATTACCATAAGATAAATTTACATACTAACACTATTTTAGAATTTCATCAACTATGTCAACTCATCAATTCCCTATAGTATTTTATATGGAGGTCTTGTTCTCTACGAAGGAGGACAATCCTAGGGTTAGGGTTAAGGTTCTCTAAATCATGCACATAACATATTTCTCCTCGATTTCAAGTGTTATTCTATAATCAATAGAGTCATAATAAACATAAATAAATTATTCTTTAATATTCATGTTTCTTTCCTAATGATTTTCTTAAATATGTAGGCCTCTTGCTTCATTATACACAAAATACATGCTTATACAAAATGGAATAAAACAACATAGATCCATCCTAAATGTGGATCTCTCAAACACTGAGAGGCATCCAATTTCTTGAGGTGTTATTTTTTTTAATGACATTTTATTTGGTTTTACATTTTTATTTTATGAGAGGATATGGATTTTTTTAATTATTTTGTATTCATTTTTTTTTATCTTATTAGCCGACACAAAAAAATAATTCATTTTTATTTTTGGAACATAACATTAGTTCATTAGATGTAGCATTACACATCTACCCCATATTGGGTTGTTAGCACCTCGCTAGTCTCAGTGCAAATATATGTACTTATATTGTTGAGTCCAAAACATGATACAAATCATCATACGATAGAGGTAAATATATCACATCAATATTCAAGATCATTTATTTCCCTCAAGCATATTCATTTGGGAATTATATCCATATAACTATCATGAAGCAGATCCAAAAGTTTGCAAATTCGAAGCTAAAGATTGTTCTCTTTCTCCTAGTCTATATTTATTGCTCATATATATAGTTTTATTTAATTTTTACTAGTTTGAACAATTCATGAAATTTACCAAAGATTGTCAAAGTGAGACCTATCATAGTTACCCTACAAGGTCTTTATGAGTTTATAGAGTAATAGGAGAAACGTAGGGAATAAAGAGAAGATCAACTTGAACCAATTTTATAAGTCATGCTTGATAATAAGTTTTCATCCCTTGTATACAAGATTAAAAAACAAATATACAATAGCATAACAATGTTGTAGAATAAGCTATAGAAATCAGAGATTACATATTAAGAAATGAAAAAACAAATCCAAGAAAAAAAAACCCAACATTGAGATATTGATAATTTAGAAAATCTTAAGATGAAGAACAAGATTAAAGATATAGAAGAAACACAAAATAACAAAATGACGATTAATAACTTGGAAGGTAAATTAGATATCAAACCCATTAAAGAGGAAATTAATAAGAAAACATAATTAGACCATGAATGTAACAAAAGAACCTTGAACATTGTAATTTTTTGTTTTAAGGAAGAGGCAAAAGAAGCTAGTCAAGGAATAACTACATAATAAGTTACAAATTGAAACTACATGTCTCATAGAAGCAAAGAGGTTGGGAAAATTAATTGATAATAAAGGGAGGCTAATATGAGTTAAGGTTAGCTCTATTGACCATAAATATGGCATACTTAGTAAAAAATTGCTTCTAAAAAGATTATGAATATTTATAAATGAATATATCATTCTAGAATATTGAGTTGTTAATGTTATCCATGGTTCTAGAGTCAAGAAGACACTATGCATATAATTATATTATATGGGTTCATGACCTAGGGAGATATGTCTCCATCGTAGCCCTAATTAGTCATGTACATTGACTATATGTATAGAGTGATTGGATGCTTACCCTCGTCCAATCATGTGTTGATCGGAGTGGTGGTAGGATAGAGGTCACATTGCATACTCTCCATGTGGGAGTGCTATGTAGCGGGAGTGATCTATTATTATAGAGTGATATGACTTTTTTATGTTACAAGGATATATTAACTCCTTTTTTATTAGACAAAGTCTAATCTTATGTTGAAATTGACAATTGGCTCTAGGAAGTGAGCGAGACTTCTTAGAGTATGGTAAAATCAACATTAGAGCTCTAGTGAAGAATGTGATTGCATATGAAGAGACATCAATGAGGATAAATTTTCTATGATGAATAAATATCCATGAAGACAAGGCAAACCATTGAAGAATTTCTAAAGAGCATTGAAGAAGCTCCAAGAAAATAGAGACAAGATGGCAAGTCGGTTTAAAAGAAAATAAAAGTGGAAGATCAAAACAAGGAAGTTGTCCCACTGAAGGAAGACAAGTCAACCACATTTGAGTAAAATTATAGTGAATGGAAGAATATAAATAGAGATCCTCTCACCTCATTTGAACGCACACTCAACAAAAAATCTTTTCTCTCCACTTGTGTCAGTCTCTTGGAAGGCCTAGGAAAAGTCAAGAACCAAAATTTTAGGGTTATCTTATTCTCTTGGAATACCTGCTACCCTTGCTATGGTTTCTTGTGAATGAGGTAGAACCTATATTATATTTGGTTCCATCTTCAAGATTTGTATTGTCCTTATATTTTATTGATTTCTTATGAGAAAAGTTTGTTAGGTTTTCTCCTTATTGGGTTTCCCAAGATAGAATCTTTGGGTCTCTTGTGCATGGCTATCACTAGTACATAATGAGATATAAGTTAATTTTTTTTTACCAAAATCCACATATAAATGATCACTTTTGATTTGGAGATCATTGGTGGCTAATTTTTGATCTCTTATTACATGACAAAAAATGTAGTCATATTTACTTTGGTCATTTATAGCTTCTCATCTGGTGATTAATTTGGTAGTATATTTGGTCACATAATTAGTCATTAATTGCCACAATTAATGACCAAATTAATAACAAAAAATATGACCAAATTACTGACCACAAGACGACTATAAATGACTAAGCTAAATGTGACCGCATTTTTGGTCACGTGATAAGAGACCGAAATATAGCCACAAAAACTGACATTTAGTCGTTTATATGCGATTTTTGGTCATTTGTTTGGTCACTTATCTCCCATTTGTTGGTCACTTATCTCTCATTTTTCGGTCACTAATTTAGTTTTTTTTAGTAATTTAATATGCAAATATTCACTCATTTCTATTGATTGGGTACGGAGGAATCGAACCACCAATATCCTTACTATAAGCAAGCATGTAAGGTCAGTTTTATTCCATTGAGCTAGTAACTTGAAGTCTCTACAATACTTACATCACACAATCATCGTTGAAATAAACGTCTGGTGCCCTAAATTTTTCCAAATTTTAATTAAAACAAAATCCATGTTAAATTTGAAAGAAGACATTAAACATTAACAACATAAACTATGTGAACAATAATCATTCTAAAGGATATGTTGGAATGGACTTCCTCTTTTAAAATTTTAACAGTATGAATAATTTTAATATAATCTAAATCCATGCAAAATTTGAAAGAAGGAAATAAACATAAATATCATATACTATGTCAACAAAAATAAATCTAAAGGCTACACTGGAATGACCTTTCTCTATTAAAATTTAAAAATTAGAAACAACTAAACATTCACAACTAAAAAATTGCAAAACAAATGAAATTTTATTTTCTAATTGCATACCATTCAGCACATATTGTATGCACATGTATAACATCTAATGTAATTTCTTCTTGCTCTGTTACAGAGCTTCCATTGTTGTAATGCATCATCTTCCCTACAGTTTGGAAAATGCATTGTTACTTAGAAGTTTGGAAAACCCCATAGTTTCAAATTTATTAGCACTGATAAAAAATTCAATGTAGCATCACCTCTGAGTTGTCAGAAGTTCGAGAAAGATCACAAAAAAGCTTATTCTTTAATGCACTAGGTTTAGTTATGCAACAATTTCCACGGTTCAGTGAGCACATCTCCAAAATTATAGCTTGTGTAGTTGGTCCAAGAATACCACCATTGTTAATAGCTTGGACATCATGTTGATGCTTTGGTGTTAGGTTGATAATAGAGTATGTCATGTCACCATTTTGAACAGTTTTGTGAACATCCACATGATATTGGTGTTGTTGGTATGTTAATTCGATACCAATTTGGGACTTCACTTCAACAAAATTGTATGGAGCATGTTTATGAGTAGGTAAGCAAAACACAACATTAAATATATCAATTGATGTGAAAACCAACTCATCTGCATCATTAGGATTGATCTTGCCACTTTCACAACAAATAATAGAATCACTGACATGAGAGATCATTTCTTTGGTTAGAATTTGGTAGTTTTTAGTTTGGAGTTCCTTTGTGTTTCTTTTCTCAAGCTTACTTTACATCCTTTAGTCCTCTCATAGACTTGGGCTTCATATTTCAATGTACCTTTCTTCCATGCCAAGCATTTCCACTTTCTTGGTAAGCCCAGATTCTTCTAAATATGTCTTCTCCAAAACATATTTAGGTTCAATAATTGCATTGGTTAGATTATCCTTGCAAGCTTTATTTGAAGCCTACCTAATTTCCAAGATATGTGTATATAAAATTTCATTTATTGTTCTATTTATACATGGAATGGGGGATGCAAAATCATATTCTATTGTGTTGTATTCAACAAATCCAACATCATTTACTTGGTCAATTTCAAAATTTCCTTTGTCTAAGCCATTAGAAAGAAATACACCATCCTTTTGTATCTCTTTGCATGGTGACACAACCACCTATGATAATTTTTGGCTTTGCATCTACTAATAAAAAATGAATTAGAAACCAACAAAAAAATATCAAGAACTCCATCCGAAACACTGGAAGAAACTTAATGCCATTACCAAATACCTGTTGTTTTATAGGGATAGAGTTGAGCTCTGGTGAACATGACATTTGTGTCCATTCAAAATTGCCACTATCAAAGGTGTCATGAACTGTAATCCCAATATTCACTTCATCCTGTATGACAAAAGAGAAGAACCAAAATTTTCAAGGAAATGGAAACAAATTTAACCCACCCACTCCTATGATAAAGACAATGATATTGAATACTAATAAATAAACTAGGGTAAGATAATATGTGCTTTGCATATAAAGACTTATGTTGCATAATAGACCAGGAATATGAGTTGTTTCTAGCATTTTATGTGTGCCTATTCTTTGTAAACTAACACTATATAAAACCCATTTGCATTTCCAAAGCAGGTCTTGCTGATGCACAGAGAAATATCATCCACTTACTAAAATACAAGAGTTAAACTTCCTAAATTTTTCATGAAAACCTTCGTTGGTCCACATTCATTTCCATTAATAGTATCCAATGTAAGACAAAATGCATCATGTCTTTATTTTACAAGGCATTGACATTAGGTATAATCTACTCACACTTTGAATTTGTTAATGAAATCCTTCATCATCTGAATCCATTAGATCACTAAAGGAAGGGCACACATGTGATGCTTGTGTAGGTTCAATTCAAGCAGACCCATGTTTCTATGTAGAAGTATTTTTACTAGTCAAATATTTTTGCACATGTAGAGCACTATATCCATGTTTGTATAGATTTTAAAATTTCCACACCCATGAATACAATCAAAGATTGTACACCCTTATACCAATTTCATAGCAACCTTGGGAGATTGTTCCATTGGACGTTTTCAAATGGATATCAATCACAATAGAGCACAATCTATTTTTCTGAATTTGGGTTTCTTTTTTTCCGCTGTGTGTGCTTTCTCAATGGATTCTTATTATATGTTGGTCTATTTTTCAATTACAACGTGGAGTCTTTATTTGGTTGCAATAACATTGTTGGATTAGTAATTAAAAATACAATGAACTATTTCATGTTATGTCATACAAATCTATTGTAAATATGTCAAAATTATTTTGATCTATAATAGCATTGATTATTTGGTTATTAAGGCTAGTAGCATGATTAACAACCTCTATATGCTTTCCCCAACTGTTGTGGTCCCAAGAATGTCATCAGACCAATGGTAGTGTAGGAAACCATGAATGGAGAGTGTTGGTAGAAGGATAGGTGTTATACCAAAATCCCCTTGTGTACGGTTATGCATTAGACAACACTACTACCAATTCAAGCTCCCACGTACCTTGAGTATATCGAGAGACCCCACTAGGGTACCTTATCTATCTGAGAAAAGCCCTTTGGCTGTCTTGTTTGGAGCCATACACCGAAAATAGCATTCGGGGAGATTACTATGCATGTACCCTCGAGGTATATCGCGAGTGGCACCTGCTTGACAATCGTAGTGAGAAACCTGACTTTTGAACTCCTCCTGTCATTTTAAGTTTGCTTGTTTTGACCTATAGTTTGAGTAGGGAAGTCTTTTGGTGTGTTTTTTCTATATTTTCAGACCCTAGGTTAGATAGGAACTATACACACTGGCTGAGTTAAGACAGTCCAGGAGAGTACGGGGCTTGCCACCTGATTTTACTTCTGTTTCAGAAGAAAATCCAATGGAAGCTATCGACCAAGGAGCTACTACCACCTCCCAAGTGGGAGATAATCTGGTGGTGGAAAGTGGAGTACCATATTCTTCGCACTTTCCCCCCTTGGTCCAATAGCCTTCCCAGGAAGATTCATCGTTCCATCCTCCCGCGGAAGGTCATGTTGATGATACCCATCCAGACTTTGGTCCTAATGCTCCATTTTGGGAGACACCTATCAGACAGGCCATTGCCTCATTTGGCACCCGTGTAAGTTCTCCTGAGAGTGAAGAAGAACGCAAGCAATACCTTGCTGCTATCCTCCATGCACAGGAGGTAGAAAAGTAGATTGACAACCTATTAGGCTCTTCACCAGTTCGTTCCACATTCCTTCCCGTGGGATATCGTTCACTAGCCGACTCTATGAGACCCATTGAACAGATTATAGATCATCCATTAACAACCCACAGCCTAGGTTGAATTTCTACCCCTCTCACCTCTTATATTATGTCTGTTCCAAATCCTCCCAGATCTTTTGCATTTGGGGCCCAACCTTCAATTCATGTTTCTTCAGTACCTTTGAATGCTAGGGGGAAACCCCCAGCACGACCTACGTTATCCGAGACCGGATTTGTACCTAGTCAAGAGTAGACCTCCAACATAGAAACATCTACAGTTTTTGTCCCTCTCACCTACACTAATGTGGTAAATCCCCCATCTAGTTCAGGTCAGCCCTTGGGGGCACAACCTGCTCCCATTCAGTCTTCTAGTGGTTATGGTTATCAAATACTTGTAGGTAA
The DNA here is from genome assembly GCA_001517045.1 of Pseudotsuga menziesii. NCBI lineage: Eukaryota > Viridiplantae > Streptophyta > Pinopsida > Pinales > Pinaceae > Pseudotsuga > Pseudotsuga menziesii. The sequence continues at coordinate 332,162 of LPNX010619855.1, read as the reverse complement.
TCATCCATCTAATCCTACTGGAATTCCATTCCCTAGCAACACTTTTACACCATGGGGGAAACCAAACTGGTCTTACATGCCAGCCATGGGAGGGATACCTATACATACTGCAGGAGGTGCGGGAGGACCACCTTATGGAGGTCCTCCCCCTGGGGGACCTAATGGTCCCGGAGGATCTGGTGGTCCTCCTCATGGTCCTGGCGGTCCTAGTGGTCCTGGGGGACCTAGTGGATTTCCTCCTTATGGATCAGGAGGGTCTGGTGGCCCTCCACATAGTGGTTCCGGTGGCTCTGGAGGTTTCCCACCTCCTGGAGGTTTCGAAGGGTCTGGTGGTCCTGGTGGTCCCACTAGTCCTAGCGTTCTCGGTGACTCTGGCGGTCCTCCTGGAGGCCCTGGTGGTCCTGGCGGTCCTAATTCTGGAAATCAACCCCCCATGGACGTATTTCCCAGTAGTTCTTCCTCACACCAACCTATTTATCAGTCTACCTATAGCCCTACTGGTAATTACATGCCATATCAATATTACTAGTATGTGCATCCCAATAGACAGTTACCTTTCCTTGCAACTTTGGACCTCCCTGATTTGTCCAAGTTGATTAATGATCCCATTCGACACAATCCCTCATGGCCTCCCATTCTGGTAAAGTTACCATTGGATATTCCAAAATTCGATGGGAAGTAGGGTGAAGATCCATGGAACCATGTTATGACTTTTCATTTGTGGTGTTCCTCGAACTCCCTCATGGATGATTCCGTTCGGTTACAACTCTTTCAACGAACTTTGATCGGTACGACCGCGAAGTGGTATATTGAACTCCCACAACATTCATTTGTGGATTTTGGCTCATTGGCAACCGTATTTCTTACACACTTTCAGCTCCCTATTCGTTATGAAACGGGCACTGATCTTTTCGCTTCTCTATGACAAAAAACCTCCACCCACATTTCTGACCATATTCATGAGTGGAGAAGGTAGAGAAGGTTTATTAAGGACCCTATTCCAGATCAGTTGTTAGCTGATTGGTTCACTAAGTCCTTGTTGCCTCCTATTGCCCGAGATGTGGCCATGGGCGGTTCCATTACCGAAGAGTAGGCTATTAGTCGGGCTCAGTACCTAGACTTGGTTTATTCCCAGTCTGGGACTCTTTATGACCTGATTACTCAAGCTCCTTGCCCCAGCACTGACCCTGCAAAGACATCAACATAAGTACTTGTTGAAGGGATTGCTGGTTCAATCCAATCCCGATCCACAATGAAACGTGCCAAGCAAACCCAACCTGCTACTCCTTCGACTTCCAAGGTTTCTGCTGAGGTAAATTCTATTCAAAGTACTCAAACCTCAGGTAATAAAAAGAAAGGTAAAAATTGAAATAAAAAACATGGAAACTGGTAGGAGACCCCACAATCAACCCATAATGACAACATCATAGCGAAAAGGAAGGATAAATACCCTTGTCTATTATGTGGTGGTGACCACTTCTCAAAGGAGTGTCCCCATCGGGACGAGATCTCCCAGTTTTTGAAGTCTAACCCCGCACCTGCAGTACTTACGGATCCTTTTCCCTCTCAACAACAGCTGGTAGACCACATGTCAAACCAGGGTAACTCTAGTTCATCGGAGGAAATTCATATGATGTCCTCAGATTCCATCCATCTGCAAACTCGAAGCTAGAATTATGATAAACTCACAGATAAGCAAGAAGATCAATATTCTTCAGGGAAAGCTCCCTCCACTAGTTCTCCGGAATCCTCGTCTACTGTTCCCTTGTCCATCGAGAAGCCTAATCTCAACATGATTTTGCGCCCACCCAAGAGTACTCTTCGGAATGCTGTCTTTATTCCCAATGCCCAAGCTGCTCAATTCTATAATGTGGTTGAAGATCTCACTCAGGAACCTTGTGCAATGTCTACCCTAGAAGTACTCCAAAGTTTCCCTTCACAGCGCAAGAACTTGTTGACTACATTAGGAGCTGTAGACCCGGATAAAACTGACTTGATTCACTTCAATGTTAAGAACTATAAACCTAGATTACCGCATAAACTTGCTTTTCAGATCATTACGAAATTATTGGGAAAGAAAGTCTTTCGAACAGTACTAGATGAAGGAGCTTCGACCTCGGTGTTATCTCTGACTTGTTGGAAAGCTGTTGGCTCTCCCAAGCTTGTTACATCACCTATGACCCTTAAAGCCTTTGATGGACGGGGTTTCCAACCCCATGGCCTCATATCAGCCCTCGCGGTCGAGCTGGGGGGCAAAACCATTTCCATCCAAGTAGAAGCGGTAGATTCCCCTTTAGATTATAACCTCCTTTTAGGAAGGAATTGGTTCTATGCCATGAATGTTGTTGCTTCAACAGTATTTCAAACGGTCCAATTCCCGCATCTCGGGAGAATTATTACCATTGACCAGCTTGATTTCTGTATGCCGGATGTTACTACCTCCATAGCTAATAACATCCCCTCCTCCTTACCAGTCGATTGGGGTAGGTATGTTGAAGGATTCATCCCTTATGGGGATTTTCCCCTCTACTCCTCCTAGCATGGATACCGCCACAATACATATGATCGCTTCATTTGATATTGAGCCCCTGGGCACAAATGTTGTTGAGGCCACCTTGTTGAGCCCACACGAAGCTATGTATGCCACCATTCAAAATTGCTCCGATGATCACACTGATGACATTCATTTAGTGTCTTCGGATCCTTACCATTTACTGTACTGGTTAGAAACTTCTCTTTCGGTTCCAGAATATCTCTCCAAGAATTTTCCTTCCGACGAGTCCATTATAGAGATCATGAATACGAATGAGCCCATTTGGGAGGATCACCATCATAGATCCATGTTCCTCCCCAATACCAGTTTGGGCAGCCATGATTTTGCATCCTTGTTTCCTACTGATATTGTCAACATTTCGCAAAGTCCTATATTGTTGCAAGATATAGATTTTGAAGGAAACCTTTGCAACATTACTCAGACAAACCCAATTGACATATCAGCCAAGCCTGATGTTATTGAGCATGTTCATGTTGGGAAGAACTGCTCCACAGATGAATCTGAAGCATATAAGGCACTTTTTAAGGAATTCCGTGATATTTTTTCCTGGTCCTATGAAGAGATGCCAAGGATCGACCATTCCATTATGGTCCATGAGATTAAAAATTATCCCATGGCTAAACCTGTCAGGCAGAAACTTAGGCAAGTCCATCCTAGGAAGGCCACAACTATTAAAGCCGAGATTGAGAAACTTTTGAAAGCTGGTTTTATTTATCCTGTACCTCTGATGGAATGGGTATCGAACGTTGTCCCTGTCAATAAAAAGCAGGGCACCATTAGAGTCTGCATCGACTTTAGGGATTTAAATAAAGCTTGTCCCAAGGACAACTTTCCTACCCCGCACATCATTCAGATTATCGACAATTGTGCTGGAAGTGTCATCTTTTCATTCATGGATGGCTTCTCCGGCTACAATCAGATTGAGATATTGCCTGTCGATTAGCATAAGACGGTATTCATTTGCCCATGAGGAGCCTTTGCATATAAGAAGTTACCTTTCAGCTTGAAAAATGCTGGAGCCACATTCCAGCATGCGATGTCCTATGCGTTTCACGACATTAAACATATTGTTGAACCGTACCTTGAAAACCTCCCTGCTCATTCACAACAACAGGAGGACCATCCTGGTCATCTTAGAGACATATTCCTGAGATGCCGTCATTATAATATATGGCTCAATCCGCATAAATGTGTTTTTTGCGTTGAGACGGGACGTCTGCTTGGCTTTGTGGTATCCAAAGATGGCATCCGAATCGATCCTTCGAAGATTGCCGCTATCATTAATCTACCAGTCCCAACCAACATCCTTGAACTCCAAAGTTTGCAGGGGAAGGCAAAATTTCTCCGCCGTTTTGTGTGTAATTTCGCTGATAAAACGCACGGTTATATGCGTCTCCTCAAGAAGAACACTCCATTCTTCTGGGATGACCATGCCCAACGTGCCTTTGATAGTATTAAGCACACTCTGACTCATTCACCCGTGATACACCCCCTAGACTATTCAAAGGATTTTCTCTTGTATATTGCTACCTCGGCTACTACCATCGCCATGGTTTTAGTGCAGGACAATATCCATAGTCAGGAGCATGTGATTTATTACACCAGTAAGAATATTATTGATTCCAAAATCCATTATTCACATGTGGATAAGCTAGCTTTGGCCACGGTCATTGTTGTGAAAAAATTTCGTCACTACATTCTGCTTCGCACTACCATCGTATTGGCAGACCAGAACCCGATGTACTACATTCTGACTCGTCAGGTACTCGAGGGAAAATACTCCTGTTTGATCGTCATCCTTTAGGAGTTCGATCTCGAGTTTTCCAAGGCTACATCAAAGAAATCCTTGGTTTTTGTCAAGCTTATATGTGACCTTCCCTGTGCTGCCATAGAATCTGAGCCCAACGATTCATTTCCAGATGAATTCCTATTCCTAATTAGCACTACTAATCCTTGGTATGGAGATTTGCTGATTTATCTCCACACCCAGCATTTTTAGCTGCATCTATCTCATGATGATCGTCGCCGCATCCACCACCACGCAAAGTAATACCTTATCTTGAATGATACCTTGTATAGACATGGGATTGAATCCATTCTCTGGCGATGCCTCACTCATGAGGAGGATGAACACGTGCTAAATGATTGCCACTCCGGAGCATGTGGCGGTCATTTATCTGGGATGGCTACAGCCCAGAAAATCCTTCGCGCTGGCTATTTATGGCCTTCCGTCTTCAAATACTGTCATGAGGATGTTAAGAAATTCCCACCATGCCAACATTTTTATCCCAAAAAGTGCACCCATCCTGCTCCGCTTCACCCCGTCATTTCCATTGGTCCTTTTTCCAAATGGGGGATTGACTTCATGCATTGTAAACCTACCTCATCCGGGGGGCATGGTTACATCATCGTAGCCATGGATTATTTTACAAAATGGGCTGAGGCCATGCCTACATATGCAAAAGATGGTAAGACTACCACTCTATTCTTGTTCAATCATATCATAGCTAGATTTGGAGTTCTGTAGTCCATCATCACTGATCACGGATCCCATTTCTGTAATCAAATTATGGAGGAATTGAGTGCCAAGCTAGGTTTTCACCATGAAAACTCTACACCGCATTATCTGCAAGCTAATGGTCAAGTAGAGGCCATTAACAAGGTTTTGAAAACTATGCTTCGTCGGATGGTTGGAGATCATAAATCTAATTGGCATCTCATTATTTTTTCCACTCTTTGGGCTTATCAGACTTCCATGAAAATAGCTACTGGTTTCACGCCATTCCAGCTTGTCTATGGACTTGAAGCTGTCTTGCCGATCCAATGTCAGACTCCATCTTTACAATTTTCCGTCGAACTTCTCCCACACACTTTCACGGGGGAAGCGATATTTTTGTACTTAAATACCCTTGATGAAACTTGTAGAGATGCTCCCTTGGCTAATGAGGCACATAATAAATGCGTCAAGGCGCAGTACGATAAATCTATCCAGCCTCATGTTTTCAACGAGGGTGACCTAGTTTTGACTTATGACCAGAGATATGACAAGCTAGGAAAGGGTAAGTTCGAGTCTATGTGCTATGGACCTTTTGTTATTTACAAGGTGTTAGAGAAAGGGGCCTATGATTTGGTAGATTATGATGGAATCCCTTTGGGGCAACCTCTCAATGGGTTGTACCTGAAAAGGTACTATGCCTAGGTCTTCTTGGATGGTATCTTTTATATATGTATATTGATTGATTTTCAGTGTGTTTTCAGTATTTTCAAGATGGTTTTGAGTTTTGGTGTTCACATCTGTTTATACCATGTTTTGGTCATGCAGATGGATTTCTACGGCTTCATTGATGGTGCTTGCCGCCACACCTTGAATCTAGCCTCAGCTGCTTGGGTTCTCTATTCCCTAGCTGAAGATTTGGTCAGTTCAGGAGTGGTTTGCTTAGGTCCTGCTACTAATAACATCACCGAGTATGAAGTAGTCATCGGTCTTCTGACTAAAGCTACCTCCCAGGATGTCCATGATATAGTAGTTTTGATGGAATCGCAGCTCGTGGTTTGTCATTTAAACCATGTCTACACCATTAGGAACCCGGTGCTCCTCCGCCTCTTCCGGAGAGTACGTTTGTTAGAAAGATCATTTGGAACCATTACATATAGGCATATCCCTAGGGAACATAATGTAGTTGTTGATTCATTGGCTAATTACATCCTAGATTGGCATATTTCCCATTCATGACGTTAATCAAACATGGTACATTGTAAATAAACATTTAAAGACACATAGAACTCATAGAAAATGCATTTATCCATTTGAAACGTATAAACATCATGTAAAAGTCTGTATATATATATATACGAAAATTTTACAAAAAATAGGTCCCGAGACCTCATCTGAAGCACGTAGGCTTTCAGACAAAATCATCATACAAAATCCTGAAGCTATCAGCTTTCAGTATACATGTCTCATCCACTAGTGGTGCTCGTGATAGCATGTCACTGCTCGAGCCACCCTGCGTAGTAGCCTGCTGAATCGGTCTGGTACCCTCGTCGTAGATCTTTGATATCTAGTCAGGAGGTCATCTATGTCAGCATCTGGGATGTCCAGAGTTCACCTCTCTAGGTTCTCCTCCAGATCCCCGGTGATATCATCACCCTGTGGCACAAAGTGAGCTCCGGCTCGCCTGTCTAATAGAGATGCTCCTCCAGGCCTCGCTACTCCAACATCTGCATGAAGACAAACAGGTCTCGTCACTTATCATAAAAAATATAAAACATGAAAAACATAATTTTTTTTCCATCTTTAGGGTTTCTTGTTTCTTACCAATGTCACCCCACTTCCCTCTAGGTGGGAGTGGTAGGTCAGGATCACCTGTAAAATCTGTGCCCACATAGGCATAGTCCTCAGCCATGAGCATCTGATCCCATAGCCATATGAAGAACATGTCATCGAACTTCACTCTACCCCTACCCAATCCTGTGTGAGCCATGACCTAGACCCACCTCAGCATGCAGGGGTTATGTACTCTCAGACTCCGAAAAGTCACTTGGGGCCTCATCTGGGGGACCTGCTCAAAGAAGAAACAAGCTAAGATGGAACCAAATCCGAACTGCTTCAGTTCTCCCTGCTGACATTTATTCAGCTGATATTTGAAGATTGGAAGCAATGCTTCCACCCAGTTGAACACCGTAGGTGCCATAGCCTCTAGGGAATACAACATATGTTCCCTGGAAGCCTGATGTACACCCTGGATCCCTACCACCCTCTGCATGGTGAACAGAACAATCTGTAGAGCCCTTTCTGTCACTGCCCTGATGGGGATTTTATTCCCCGATGTGCCTGTACCTAGTGCACAGTGATGATATATGAGCTCTCTGGTGGTAATGTCCCCACCACAGGAACCTGTCAGTGAGATAGGGGAACCCCACCTCGATAGACTAGTCAGGAAGTATATGTCCTCTACCTCCACTATAAGTATATGTGCCCCCACCTCAAAATACTGCTGTTCTGGATTCCACATTCTCAGTATGTATTCCAGTACTCTCTCGTGGGACACCATGCTTGGTGTCCAGAAGAACTTTAGAAGCCCATAGTTTTGGAGTGTTGCAATACAAACCAGATTCCTTTCAGCAGCGGCATCCTCGTCATCATGTGTTTTTTCCTTCCATATCACCATATTTTGGAATCCTAGACCTGCCAAAAACAACAATGGTATGTATCAATATCATCCTTGATTCATTGCAAATCAAAAGAATGAGTAAATTTTGTCTATATCATTGGTTTAATTTCTCCCCGGCTGGCACCGCCTATGCCCCATTGGAGATAGGCGGTGGCACTGCCCGTCCACGATATTCTTGGCGCGGTTCTTGGGTGGTACCGCCTATCCCGCAAGGGGTAGCCGCAGTGCCTGCAAATTGGATTTTAGGGCTTTCCAAATAGGCCTAAAACCCCACCAAATCCCAAAATAAAAGCTATGAAATGAAAGATGAAGGTCTTAGCTGTTACCTGCAACTGACGAGACTGAAAACGGATGGTGGAAACTCCCGGTATCAGCTATGGAAGATCTGGCTAAAAAATGCTCCAAGTGATCTCTGCTAGAGGTTGACTTTAGTAAAAGATTTGGAAAGTTTGTTTATGGATTTTTCATACTTTCACAAAACAGAAAAGGTCGTTGAGCATTTATTACGACACTTTGTCACGCTCGTTAAAATCCAGTATCAAAGTTCCGAGTCTAGTTCAAGTTTCTTTCCAGGCTTGTAAAATATGACATTGTGTAAAGCAATGTTATGGAGTATTCTTTTCACATATTCTTTCAAACTCCTTAAACATGAAAAGATAGTTAAGTCCGTTTCCGAATCTTTCTAGGCTTGTAAAAAGTGACATTGTGTAAAGAAACTTCATGGAGTTCTCTTTAAACCCTTTTCAGGCTCCCTAAATACGAAAATATTGTCGAGCAATCTTGTCTTCTTCACGTTCGTTAAAGTATTTGAAAAGGCGTCTGTCCGATGGTAGGTTATCTCTTTCTCGGTTTGGACAGGACTATTTACGAGAAAGGAACGCTCCAGCCAATCATGACTGGAAGAGTTCTCTAAGGTATGATTTTATACTTTTTCGGGCCTTAGAGACTAAATCATACGAAAAAGGACCCCCATGGAGTCTTCTTTCGTGTTCGTTCAGACTCTCTAAACATGAACGATACCAAGTTTTCTTTCAGTGGACTTGTTAAATTAAACATTGAGAGACCCATTTTGGGAATGAACCTATCCTCTCTCAGGTTTGTAAAACATATGGGACTGGACTTGTCTTCTGACAAGCTATATCGAGTGTTTGTTACTATCTTTGAACTCGTAAAACCGAAAAGAGGCACTCATCGATCATGATGGGGAAAATGGGAAAGGGAATAATTTTGCAAATAATGGCAGTTGTTTGTCGTTACCTTTGAACATGGCACTTGTCTGTACAATCATGTCAGTCAATTGGGTATTCAGCTGATCTCTGTGACGATCCACTTTCATGAGTCATGCCAATCCTTTGAGTCTTTCAAAAGAATGCATTTTCCACTGTCACATTGTGTATCTGTCCTGTCTAGTCATGCTACCAAGTCATTTTGTTGTGGCTCCCGATGTTCAAAGGGAATCTGAAGAATTCTTACCTCTGCAGTATACATAGTCTTTGTGTCAGTATCTTTGATTCAGTCATATGGTTACTATGTTCACATCATTCCAGAACTATCTTCCGAGTTTCGTGTCGTCGATGTGGGACTCATCATGGCCCTCCTTCGACAAGACTATTCCTGTCGACATCAGCTCATCATTCGGGAAATAGTCTTAGAAACAATATTCAGTGCCTTGAGATCTGTATGCCTTAATGACAGATTCTCTCGCTCTCAACATAGGTTCACATCATTGACCTTTGATCGATAGAATCGACTGGGTGTTTGACATCAGGACATCTATTCACACTCAGTAGATTGTACTAGAGTACCTTGGGAATCATTGACATTAATGGTGATCTCCCTCGCACTTGTTAACGGTTCACATCATTGGCCGGTAATCAAGTGGTTTGTACCATGTTCAACTTCAGATCATTGTAATCACATGGATAGAATCGTACTTTATGGAAGACGAGACGAAGACCCTAGATATTTTTTTAAAAGCGCTCATTGCTTTTTCCCCAGGTTGCGATGGAGTTTTGTATATCTAGCATGGATCCACATTTGTATGGTCATGGCTATGCTCAAATTTGCATCTATATGACATAGATCTATGTTGTATGTCTGGTAGCTATGTCCAAGTTTGAGTCCTCTATCACATGGACCTACGCTGTATTCTAGTATCCATGCTTGTTTATTCCACTCATGGATCTGCCTTGTATTGGTCTGCAGCTATGAGTTTGGTTACTTATGTCTATGAGTCAACATACTGATGTACTATAGATGCCTACTTGACTGCATGCTCCGATCAAGCCAACATTTTCATCTCCTGGCAACGACTTGTTCTCAAAGCTCTTGTTTATTGTATCACTCTAAGACTCATGCTTTGGGAGGCATCCTGTTATACCAAAATCCTGTCACCATCATGTGCAAGACCTTTGACATCTCTACTTTCCTTGAATCCCAGCTTCTGGAATGAAGACTAAATGGTTTTTTATCAGTCTATCATACAGATTCCTACCACCGCGCATGCCCCTTTGTCCAGGAGTGGTACCCCTACTCGCACCACCTTTCATCAGTTGTCCACAAGCAGTGCCACCACCTGTTACCCTTGGTCCATAGGCAGTTATTACCAGAACCACTTTGTCATAGAAGGAGAAGCGTGGTACCCTGGGTAAAAGGGGAAAAAGAGAAGCTTCTCAAGGCTTCTAGATGATAAGCCTCGAGATATCCCTTATGCCTACTGCTGTGTGTTGGTTGAGCTCGAGATCCCTCATCCTAGGATCTTAGAGGCCACTTCACCCACTAATTTCTCAACCATCTCTATCCATTAAAGCCCTATAAATATGAGCTCATAGCCATGGTTGAGGGGAGAACATTGAAGGTATTGTTATGCTGTTGGATTGATTCTTGGCCCAAGATCATTTGGAGAGAGCATAGAGAGACAGAGTTGGAGCTTTTGGGGATGAAGAGCTAGTTTCATGGAGATGCATGTCAACACTAAGGCTTGGTTGTAAACTTCTTCATATTTCTAATGCAATTTGATTTTCTGTCCCATATATATTGTTGATGTTTGATTTCAGATATATATTGCTAGATTCCTTAGTCACTAGCATAGATTAGTAGATCATATTTTGGTTGCTTTGATCTGTTTCATGTTGAACTCGTTTGTAGGTACACAGGTGAACTATCAAAGCCTAGCATTCGAGATATCTACAACGTTTAGGGAGAGTTATCAGCCTCTGTGATCTATTTGTTCTGGATCAGAACCATTCAGACCAGTGGAACACCTTGCTGTCCGCAGGAGGTGAAATATTCCAATCAACAACAGGTTCCCAAATAATCCAATGAGATTTTTGTTAAGCCAATTGGGAACAATTAATCCCATTCCTTACCCTGTAGATGGTTGGTTTTCTTCCTTGTTTACGTGATACAAGTTTATAAATGTAATTGTGAGACAAAACCCCAACAAGCTAGTACTAATGAAACATTCTCAAGATACAGGATTTTAATGTAAATGTGAGAGAACCTCAACAAAATAACATTATTTCCTTGAACTCAAGCAATCATACCAATTCCTTGAATACATAAGCCGATACAAGAAAATCCATATCTAATGAACACAGACTATGATGCATCAAACCATATTCCCCATTGTCATAATGAAATCAAAAGAAATATCTAACCTCAAATGTGATCTGAATAAAAATTGCACCATGATGAATTTACCAAAGAGAAGCATCTCCAATAAATAATGATCTATGGTATTGATATCCACCCACCTAGTATATACATTCAAATAACAAAATGACTCCCTTAAGTCATAAAAAATACCACATCTCCATATTTCTCATTGTACTACAGGTTAATACCTAAAGAATTTACATACCTTTTAGGCTCTTTCATCATGAGAGCGCACTGATGGAGAACTTATTCAAACCAACTTTCTTTACATCATACCTAGTGCTATGTCACTTGAAGTGAAACCTAACATTAAATTATTGATAATTTAGAGTCAATTGAAGTACATATGATACAATTTAATTCTTCCATTCCCATGAAGTATACTCAAAATGTTATTGTTATATTTCCCCTTCTCCAAAACATGGATCTAACCACAAACTGTCTTTAATCGCTTTGCATCCTACACAAATCTTGCAATCTTGCAATTACTTTGCACATAACAAAGAAAAAAAATGATAAACCAGTTAGTAGACAAGATTTGACTTAAATATAGACCATCAAACACAATTACTTTACGAAAACAAAAAAAATATGATAGATACGATACATTAGAGACAAACACCAAATCCAATAAACCTAATAATGAGCTTCAAATTCCATTGAATGTACTGGCATAAAAAATCTACATCAAATGGACATGGAAGAAAAGGATGAAATATCATTTCTTATTAGAAAATGATGATGCTGAAAATTATTCCATTCACTGAATCTTCTAAAAATATCAAACATATATAAATATTTATCAGCATCATAACTACATCCTATGGAAGAATGAAGAAGAAAGTGAGAAAGCAAGTAGAGTTTATATTGCAACATTTATTTAAGAAAATCAGGCGTACTACTGGAAAAAACTACTCCCATTCTTTGTTGCAGAGACGTGGATAAAATTTTGATACATGTAATATAAAGTGTCTTTCCACTGCTAAACCAACTACTCCTTTGAAGGGTTAGGATATACTTCAACTTTTTAAAAAATCATCCAGAGGAATCTATCTCAATGGAAACTCCAAGTTGATAGACAAATTTGTGAATTCAATTTAAAATTTAAAGTTAAAAGTATTTCTCTATGAGAACATTAAACTCACAAGATTGAAGTTCTTTCAATATCTCCACATGGATGTTGTTTCCAATTTGTTGAGGTTAACTCTTTGTACCATTGGATAAGAAAATCACATGTTGTTTAAGGGCATAGTAAAAATTCTTGCAAATATAAGTTACATTCTCCCCCCCACATAAACAGACACAAGCATAAAAACCGTTACTGAAAAATTTGAATAGTTCTGCAAATTTAAAATATTTCTAGATACCCAGAACTAAAAGAATGACAATACAATATTCTAAAATTGTTTTACCAACATTCCATGTGAAGATTTTGAATCTGCATATTGCAAGTCACTGGAATTGTTATGGCTAACAGTTTTGGACACAGGATTGCCAGTTTATGATACCAAACTCTCAGGTTGTAGGGTTTCTGAAACTCTTCAGGATCTTTAACAAAATAAATACTATTAAACCAACACTAAGTGTTCCATAACCGGTAGATGGGATCAACTAAACTAAAGATGGTAGAAGCAATTCATATAGTAAATTATAGGCCTAATTGGGAGACTAGAACATGGTATAAAATAAATATTTATACCCACCTAATTACGAGCTACTCCAGAATCTGCTGTCACAATCATTTTTTTCCTCTTATTCGTGGCCAGATGGAGCTTCAATTACACTAAGTGCATTATGATGTAGCTTTACTTCTTCCCCATTCTTGAGAACTTGAAATTTAATCCAGTTCAAGGAGCTTAAATAAAATGACCCATGTACCAAAATAAACTAAATACCTCAATACAAACACAAAATAAATATCAAATTTCAACTGAAATAAAATAGTATATTACCTTTTTCTTTAGTGGATTCTATAAACTTGGTATTTTCCTCATATGATCAATGCTTTAAGATGTTCAATGTAGATTCTTCATGACAAAGAATTCTAGATGATACCTTAGGTTGAACATTTTTACCTTTGGTTGGTTCTAACTTATTTCTATTATCAACTTGCATTCTTCTAATCAATGTCTTAATTATTTTATATTCCTGATAAGAACCATAACAACTAAGGATCATGTTTATGATTACTATATCATATGAATGTCCGCAACTCTCAACTAAATTAAGGGTTCCTTCCATTTCTTGAAAATGGCCACATATTCCATGGGTATAGAGAATACATTTAAAATCAATTGGGAATGGCTTATACTGAGAACCCTCAATTTCTCTTAATATTTCCTCTGCTTCATCGAGAAGACTCGTGACTGACAATTCACTGATAAGTGACTTGTACCCAGTTGCATCAACTGATCTATGAGGAAGGTATTTTAAAAGTTTATATGTTGAAAGAATATGATATTTTAACCCACATTTTGAGTAATACTCTATCAAAGAACAATAGAATTTAATCTTATCCACAAGATTCAGATTTTCATTTTCCCCCAAATGAAGAGAATGAGCTTCATCACGTTGTTCATATTTTTCAAGCAATGCAATCATGTGTGCATGTAACTATTGAAATATTGTAACTTCAAAGGATACTCTAAATGTATTTTATGGATGTACCCCATGGGATATGTATTATTACTCCGTGGGGATGTTACTATTGTATTGGGTCATCATAGAGTCATGGGGTAAAGCCTCCATTGTAAGTCGGGTCAATAGTACCCTAATGAATATAATATAATATTGTTTTGAGTCTTCCTAAGTGATATCGGACTAGCTAGTTAAGTGGGGCTGACTTGTTAGGTTAAAATTCAAGTGAGAAAAATAATATAAATAGAGGAATTGTGTTCCTAATTTGAACACATACTCACTTGTGTATAGTGCATAGGAGAGAGAGAGAGAGAGAGAGAGAGAGAGAGAGAGAGAGAGAGAGAGAGAGAGATGTTGGGAGAAGGTGCACCTGTCTGGGGTCTTGTCTTTTAATTTTGATACATCTTATACAAAGGAATTTTTTCTGGGTTTTCTTCCCCATGAGGGTTTCCCAAGATAAAACTTTGTGTTCTTTTGTGTGGTTGTACTTGTCTATCTTTCAGTGATCCTTTTGCATGTGGTTATGATATTATAATGCTAAATGTTATCAGATATTGTATAACCATTAAAAACTTAACATGGTGTCATATATTCCCTGAAAGAAGTCTTTGTGCAGCTGAAACACTACTACAACTACAACTATTGAAGATTAGGGTTTCATGCTTGAAAACCCTAGAAGAAAAAAACTAGTCATGTTGGGACTTTAGCTACAACTCATGATTGGAAAAGGTTTCGGAACTGAAAATTTTACAGGACAAATATGAAGTCTTGATGTACCCTATGTAAAGTTTTCAGCCTCATATTCTCTATAATATAAGAGATATGATTCCTCCAACTTAGGGTTCCATCCCCTCTCTAAATTCATACTTAACGGGTGACATAGGGAGAATTGCTATATCTAGGGCTATGAAGGTAAAAATTAAGTTTAGAAATATGTCACAATATAAGGAACAAAATGTAGTTTATGTGGTAAAATTTTCATACCCAAAAGGTGAAATTTCTCTATGTTGAACAGTCCCGAAATAAGTCAACTTGGGAAATTTGCATAAGTACCAATTGGTGAAACCAATTATTCTCTAACCTGTGGGTTTGAAAATAACATAGACCAGGATACCTCAGTGCAAATTTGAAGACCTATAGGAGAAGTAATTTTGGAGATACAACAGAAACAATATCATGAAATTCTACATAAGAAATTGAAGAAATCTAGGGCATCAAATATTTGGCAGTTCTATTCATAGTTTTGGGAAAATGAGTATGCTTCTTAGCTCGCCTCGAGGAGGAACATATTTATATCCAATCATATCTAAAATATACATAATTTTAAAATTAGGTTTTCTCTGTCAAACCCTAAGTCCACCAGAAGTAGTATTCCAGAAAAGTTCTCAAGCTAGCATCAAGCTGAAGCAATCTCATTGGTAAGTTCTATCCTCTCTATTTCCATTTGAGGTTCTCATTTTTACCATGATGAAAAATAGTACCAACATTGAATAATCCGAGAACCTCTAAGCATGGAAGTATAGAGTGATTCTCATACTTGAAGAAGCATGACATGGAGAACTATGTCAAAGAAGAAGCTGCAGATCCAGAGGGAGATGAAGACAAAGAAAAAGAAGGATTTAGTGAAATCCAAGAGGATTATTTCCTCCTCCATTGGATCTCACATGTATCATACTTGTATAATCCCAAGGATATGATTGGTACAATTACCAACTTTTACTAAGGAAATAATATCAACAGAAATATGACATTGAGGAACCAACTAAAGAATGTGAATATACAGAACTTAGAGACCAAGCAGTTCCACTTCACAAGGGTTTCTCAAATCCAAGGACAACTTGAAGAATTCAAATAGATACATCATGCTCACACCAATGAATATTCCTCAAGTGATGAGGAAAGTGAATTATTTTGGTTCCTAGAATCAGTAGAAGATACAGGACATGAGGATCAAGAAGGAGTCTACCAAACAAACAAAATATAAGTATTCGAATTGTCATTATTTAGTTGTGTTCAAAGAAATGTAATATACATGATAGAATGATTGCATTAATGGAAATATACTACTAATATGCATGTTAATGGTAAGTAGCCCATGTGCTATACAACACTCCATTTCTACTTATCTAGAATGAAACCTCTTTGATGACATATTGGGATTAGTGCACAATCTCAATGGTGTTATAGTAGAGATGGAAGGCATCTAAAAAACTTTCGTTTATGGATGAATGTTGTATTAGTTGCATGATTACATCATTATGCATAATAATTCATCATTATGCATATGTATTAAGAAATATTTCTAACCATGCAACTAGTGTATGTGAGTTGTAGGAAAGGTCGTGTACAACCGCCTACAAGAAAAGGAGGATAAGACTTGTTCCGAAGAACAAGTGATGATAGTTAAATATTCATTCCAATAAACATACATGAAGATGAACCTGAAGCTCATAGGTTCAGAGAAACCATGACGGAAGAAAGAGCTTCAGAAGAATACAAGAGAACGGTAGATCCACCTCGAAAGATGAATACCACCTTGGGCATGAGAGATAATTCAAGAAAAGTATGATGAGACTTCTAAGTAAAGTAAGAGGATTCAGATACACTATAGTTATGTGCAACAGTTAAGTGACATCATTGATGCAGACCCTTCCAGCTATGGAAGAAGCTATGATAAAAGAGTACCAGTTGATCATGAGGAATGATGTCTATGATATAGTTCTGAGACTTGGAGGGGAGTCCACAGTGTCTTCCATGTGGATCTGCAAGATCAAGTATACAAAGCAAGGTTTTTGGTTTGTCTGAAAAAGAGGGAGTAGATTATGGCACGACATACTCCATTGACTAGACACACTTCTCTAGTGAGGAAAAAGTATATATTGATCAAAGAACCACATGTGCGTAAAAGTATTTGTATGAGCTCAGAAGGAACCCATAGATAAGAAAATCTAGTTACATACGGAGCTTGAAGATCACTTAGAGTGATGAATATCTCAATCCTTTCTAAAAGGTTGAATATGGAAGCCTATAGAAGACAACAAGCTCATAGATGGGTGCAAGAGGAACTCTTCAACAAAGTTCAACGATCTTGGTATCTAGTAACCTGAGATGGATACATAAGAACATCAGTAGCATAGGATGCTACATGTCACTCCAGTATAGAATGTTTCGATACATAGAGTAAAAAATGCAGAGGGAATATGAAGCTTCGCTTCAGGGGGAATGACTGGAGAATATCCCTGAGTTTGACATGGTATGATAGGATGGACAACTTCCTAGTGGATTAAGTATTTACCAAGAGTAAAGTGGGTTCCAACCTTCAAGGTTGAATGCAGAATACTGGGATATGTCAATGACCTAACATGATGAACTCATTGTATATGCAAAGAGGAAGTGTTGAGGCTAGAAATAACACCTCAAGATGCTTGGGATCAGGTATGATCTCATGAAGAGGATGAGTACATTACAACATGTTCATCTTGTAGTGAAGAAATGCATATTTTCAAAGTATATTGTGGAAATCTTAAGAAGGTTTGATATATTGGATTGTAAAGCCATGGCCACACCCATGGATACCAACCTGAAATTGTTATCTGATGAATCATCAGAGTTAGTGGATGTGACTCAGTATAGACATATTACGGGGTTGTTGATGTATCTGACGAATACTAGGCCAAAAATATGGTTTGCTATGAACACCCTGAGTCAGTATCTAGTTAAATCCTAGATGTGTTCACCTGATAGCTACAAAGCATGTGATAAGTTACCTAAAAGTTACAACAGACTTTGGACTATACTATGATAGAGATCATGACTACAGATTGTATGGATATACAGATTCAGATTTGGAAGGAAGTGTCATAGAAAAAAAAGGGCACCTTAGGTGGATGTTATTCTCAGGGATCCACCATGATCTCATATTTTAGTAAGAAACAATCCAATGTTTCTCTCAGCACAACTAAAGTAGAGTATATAGAAGCTTGCTCTTTTATTTGAGAATCCATATGGATTCAGAATCTGATATCAGGACTATTTGATCCAAAGTTGGATATTACAGTGATTCTACGTGACAACCAGAGTTGTAAAAATATGACAGAAAATCCTGTGTTCCATGATAAATCAAAGCACATAGAAATCCGATAATTTTACATAAGGGATATGGTACAAAAGGGAGCTATAAAAATCCAGTATGTGAGTACCAATGAGCAAGTTGCTGATGTGCGACCAAGCTTTTGTGAAAATCTTGGTGTAGTTTGAAAAGACTTCCCTCGCAAGGAGGAATAGTGATGATGATACATACTTTCCTCGTAATGAGGAACGGTGAATATATAGACCCTTCTCGGAAAGGATAAAAAGTTCAAAGATATAGACTCTCTTTAGAAAGGAAGAACAAGTCAAAGATATAGACTCTCTTTGGAAAGGAAGAACAAGTTGAAGATATAGACTCTCTTCGCAAAGGAATAACAATTCAAAGATATAGGCTCTATTTAGAAAGGAAGAACAAGTCAAATATATGGGATCTCTTCAAAGAGGAGGAAGAGATCGAAGATATGAACTCTCCTCGGAAAGGAAGAACAAGTCGAAGATATGAACACTCCTCGAACAATGGGGGAGCGGTTTGATGATATAGATCCTCCCTAGAAAGGGGGAATGATGATGAGATTGTCATTGATGATAGTGATTCTCCAGTATGAAAGAGGCCAAGTGTGCCTGAAGATGCTGAAAAGGCTTGACATTCGCTTGTGGATGATAGTATCCTCTCTTGAGGATGGTCTTGTGGGAAAGAACACTCTTCTCTCGAGAGTGGTCCTTAATAGCTGAGGATGGTCTTGCAGAAGTTACTATCTCATGGAGAGTGTACCTACATTCATATGTAGATGTCATAGAATAACACTCGCTTGCGAGTGTTCCTAGCCTTAATGCTAAGGATTCTCTATGATGAGTCCTCAAGGACGCTAGATCTGCAGTAGAAAATGTTACTCTCACATGGATAATGTACCATAGAATAATGATCACTTGTGAGTGGTCCTAGAATTAATGATAAGGATGCTCTACGATGAGTCCTCATGGACGCTAGATCTGTTGTTACAGATGTTACTCTCTCATGGAGAGTGTACCATAGAATAACACTCGTTTGCGAGTGTTACTAGCTTTAGTGTTGAGGATGCTCTATGAAGAGTCCTTACAGAC
This sequence comes from Pseudotsuga menziesii, assembly GCA_001517045.1. NCBI lineage: Eukaryota > Viridiplantae > Streptophyta > Pinopsida > Pinales > Pinaceae > Pseudotsuga > Pseudotsuga menziesii. The sequence goes on along the minus strand of LPNX010619855.1, from coordinate 312,950 downwards.
TCCGTAGTCTAAAAATCGCATGGAGTGGTCCTAGCTTTAGTGCTAAGGATTTTCTATGATGAGTCCTTACGGATGCCATATCTGCAGTGGAAGATGTTGATGTATTTGTAACTTCGGAATGTATTCACTTGTATATTTTATGTATTGTACCCTGATGTTTATTCTGGGAAGCATCTGTAATGTAATTGAATCATGTCATATCCCGATGTTCCTATCGAGATATTCGATAATGTAAGCAAGTCATGTAAAGTCATTGTGGGTAATCCTCTTATTGATCAAGGGTTAAAGTCCCCACAGTTGTGGGGCCCTAGGATTATTAGACTATCCTAGAGAAGTCGGCCTAGGTGAGTTATTGTAAGTCGGGGAAATAGTACCCACCATTGTGTTAAGGTTAACCCTCCTTGTTGATTGGAGGGGCAAAGTCCCCACAAGTTGTGGGGCACTAGGGTTATTAGCCTCTCCTAGAGATGTCAGCCCTAGTAAGTAATTGTTAAGTGGGGCCAACATGTTGAAGTGGACATCAAGTGAATGAAAGAATATAAATAGAGAGTGAGCCTCTCCATTTATCACATACACACTCACTCAATGGGGTGCATGATTGAGACAGGAGAAGCTCTCTCAAATGTGAGAGAGAGAACAAGCTGTGGAGATCATCTTTTATGTTTTTGGGTTTTACTGCTGCCATTGGTGCTCATTCTATCTTTGAGGAAGTTGCAGGGGTTTCTCCTTTATGGTTTCCATGAGGAAAATTTCTTTGTGTCTCTTGTCTCTTGTGGTTATTGCGGTGCATGTTATTCTCTCAGATAAGATCCTAAGATCATATTGCTTAAATGATAAAAATCTAACATGGTATCAGAGCTAACCTGAGAAGAAGACATTGTGCAGCTGTAGAATATAGGGATTCTTACTTTTTGGGTCTCTCTCCACAATCCATCAACAAAAGTATGCTAGGTTGACTCTCCATTGAAGGGCGCATCTTTTTGTCGAAGTAGAATTCGATTTCGGGTATTTTCAGTTTTTGGTGCGGGAAATTAGGGATTTTTACAGAAGAATAATTTTTGAGTGAGCCTAGCATAGGATGGATCTACTCATAAAAATTGAAGTTTAGAGACATGGGTCGAGATTTTTGGTTGGGTGTAACTCTGGAAAAGTCAAACCCTAGTTTGACCCCGAGCTGGAAAAACCCTAAATACTAAAACGGATAAGGTTTAGTACATTGTCTATATCTCGGGATTGGATAAGGCTCAGGATCTGAAAATTTCATAAGAAGAAGATAAAATCCTTATTTACAGTTTGTCCAAATTTCAGCCTCAGATTCGCTATATTCTAGCAGAAGTGATCCCTCCATGTTAGGGTTCCATCCTCTTCCAGGATTCATCCCTAAATAGGACACTTGGGGAGAATTCGCTATATCTCAGGCCGCAAAGGTCCAAATGAAATTTATGAATATGTTCTAGAAAGGGCACTATTTTTAATTTCTATGGTAAAATTTTCAGACCCTGAAGATAAAACTATGACACGTGGCCGTCCGTACACCTTCGCTATGCTGAACAGTATTGAAATAGGTCACCTTGGGAAAACGATCATAAGTAGAAATTGGTGAAACCAATTATGATGAAACCTATGGTGTTAGAAAAGGGATAGGAGAGGATACCTCAGTGTGGTGTTTCAGAGATAGAGGACCAATAATTTTGGATATATCGTCGAAACAGTATCAGACATTTCTGTAGAAGAAATTGGAAAACTAGGGCTTCCTGTTCCGGGAGATTCCCTCCAGTGTTTTCAGAAAAGGAGTACATTGGAAAGATAAACTTGAAGAGGTATATCTTTCTAGACAATTAGATCTAAAAGATTCCAAGTTTTGAAAATTAGGGTTTCTCTGGAAAACCCTAAATCAGCCAGCTCCAGATCCACGACGGACACCTCAAATTGGTAAGATCTAATCTTTTGCTATTTTCATTTGAGGTTCTCATTTCAAAGTGATCTATCACATCATCTTGATGATAAGCATGGTTAAGTTGAAAAATTCCAAGCATGGAAGTATAGGATCTCATCAGTTCTTGAAGGAAATGAATTGGACACCTACATAAGTAGAGAGGTTCTAGTTCCAGAGGGAGATGAGGCTAAAAGCCTTACACCAGAAGAAATTGGTCAAGGCCAAGAAGATCATTGCCGATTCAATCATGGATCACCTTATACCACAAGTGTCTTCCCTAAATACACCAAAAAATATGTTTGATTCCTTGACCAAGATATTTGAAGGGAAGAACATCAATCAGAATATGAATTTGAGAAAAAAATTGAAGAATGTGAAGATCTAGAATGCAGAGACCATACAGTCATACTTTACAAGGTTCTCTCAAATCAAAGAACAACTTGAAACGGTAGAAGAAGAAGTGGAGAATGCAGAAGTTGTGATAACCACCTTGAATGACCTCCCAGGATCATGGGATACATTCATTCAAGGAATGTGTGCCAGAAGGAAGTGATTACTTTCAGAAAGATTCCTAGAAGAGCACACACATGAAGAACTCAACTCTTGAAGAACCTCTTGTCCATCTTAGCATTTGGATAAGAAACGATTTTATTATGAATGAAGAAGATGATAAAGCTGAAGGCTCAAGAAGGAGTCTACTCACGAAACAAATAAAGATAAGTATTCAATTGTCATTTCATGATATTGTTTTGTTATGCATTTGTTTATATTCAGTTGATGTATTATGCATGATAGAATGTTTTCATTAATGACAGTATACTACTAATATGCATGTGATGGGTAGGTAGCTCATGGTGTTATACAACTCTCCATTTCTACTTATCTAGAATGAAACCTCTTTGCTGACATATTGGATTAGTGCACAATCTCAATGTTGTCCTGGTAGAGATGGAAGGCATCTATAAAAATTTCTGTGAGATATGGATGAATGTTGTATTGGCTAAAATAGTTGCATGATCATATATTTATGCATAAGAATTTTCCATTATGAATATTCCTTCTGAAATGTTTCTAACCATAAAACTAATGCATTTGACTTGTAGGAAAGATCACGTACATAATCACCTACAAGAAAAGAAGGATGAGACTTGTTCCGAAGAACAAGTGATGACAGATAAAGAATAATATGACGAATGCAGTGACATCATTGATGCAAAAACTTCCAGCTATGAAGAAGTAACCGAGAAGAAAGGGAAGACCAGTTCAAGCAGAACGATGTCTAGGATGCAGTATCGATACATGAAGGGAGGTTCATAGTTCCATCATGCAGTAGATGGAAACATTGTGGGATACAAGGCAATATTTGTAGCACGAAGTTTCTCACGAAAAGAAGGAATAGAATACAAAGAGACATTTGCAACCAGTGGGAGTTGAGACACATGATTGAAAGAATCACGTGTGCAAATGAAAGAAGGACTTGTATGAGCCCAGAAGACACCCATGAGATAACACATACATGATCAGCTTGATGAAGATCTTAACCATTGCTACAAGGTTGAATATGAAAGCCTATAGAGGATGACAAGCTCACAAATGGGTGCAACAAGAACTTTTGAAAAGGTTCAAAATAGAGGATATTGGTATCCAGTGAACCTAGATGGATACATAGAATATTAGTAGCAGAGGAATCTACTTATCACTCCAGTACAAAATGTTTTAGTGCATAGAGTATGAAAGACAGAGGGAGTATGATGCTTCACTTCAGAGGGAGTGACTACAGAATATCCTGAGGTTCGACATGGTACGACAGGATGGATAGCTTACCGGTGAATCTAGGATTTACTGAGAGTAAAGAGGATTCCAACCTTTTTCTTAAGTTTGAAGGTGGAAGACCAGTGATGCTCCTGTTATATGTCAATGACTTGTTCCTGACAGAAGTTGCAAGAAGGAGACTTGCTGCCGAGTTCGAGATGAAGGACTTGGATATGATGCACTACTTTCTATGCATGGAGGTGTGGCAGAATCTCCCTGGGACAAGGGAAGTATGCAGTAGAGATCCTGAAGAGGTTCAGGATGATGGACTATAAGGCCATGACCACACCTATGGCATCGAACCTAAAGCTAATGAGTGTTTCTTCATTAGATTCGGTTGATGCCACGATGTATCATCATATGATTGGGTCCTTGATGTACCTGACGAATACAAGACCAGATATTTGCTTTGCTGTGAACACCTTGAGCCAGTTCCTGACAGATCTAAGACATGTTCACTTGATTGCTGCAAAGCATATTCAGAGGTACCTAAAGGGTACAGTTGATTATGGGCTCAAGTATGAGGGGAATCAAAAGATTAACCTAGAAGGTTATGTTGATTCAGATTGGGTGGGCAGTGCCATCAATAGGAAGAGCACTTCATGGTGTTGACTCAGTATGGGAAAATGTGTGATCTCTTGGTTTAGCAGGAAGCGGTCCTGTGTGGCACTGAGTACAGCTGAAGCAAAGTATGTTGCAGCTTGTTCAGCTAGTTGTGAGGCACTATGGCTAAGGAATCTAATGTCTGATTTATTTGATCTCTGGTTGGATGCTACTTGTATATATTGCGACAACTAGAGTTGTGTGAAGTTGTCTAAGAACCCGGTGTTCCATGACAAGTCAAAGCACATTGAGATAAAATATCACTATATCAGGGATATGGTGTAGAGAAGAGTAGTGAAGCTCCAATATGTTGCGATGGACGAACATATAGCTGATGTGTTGATGAAGCCATTAGCTAGAGTGAAGTTTGAGTACTTCAGAAAGAAGCTTGGTTCCTTCCATGGTCAGATGTAAGGGCTGAGCCATTCTGTCATGGTGAGAGGATTGGTTCCTTCCATGTCAGATGTGAGTGCTGAGCCATTTTGATGTGACTGTAGGATTGGTTCCTACATGATCAGATATAAGTGCTGAATGCCATTCTATGAATGGAGGCACCTAGTCAGTTACCAGGAATACTCAGTCTGGGGCTGAGGGCCATTTTGATATGACTGTGGGATGTGTTCTCACATGATTAGATATAAGTGCAGGGAAATTCTGATGTGATTGAGGAATGTGTTCCCACATGATAAGATATAAGGGCTGATGCCATTCTCTGGGAGAATGGAGGAACCTGGTTAGTTACCAGGAATTGTCAACCTGGGGTTGAGAGCCCTTTCGACATGTAGGCTGGATTGGTTCCTCACATGGTTGAATGTAAGTGCAGATCCCTTTCAACATGTAGGCTGGATTGGTTCCTCGCATGGTCGAATGTAAGTGTAGAGCCCTTTCGACATGAAGGATGGATTGGCTCCTCGCATTTTCGAATGTAAGTGCAGATCCATTTCGACATGTAGGCTGGATTGGTTCCTCGCATGGTCGAATGTAAGTGTAGAGCCCCTTTCAACATGTAGGCTGGATTGGTTCCTCGCATGGTTGAATATAAGTGCTGAGCCTTTCCTTGGATAGTGGATGGTGTTCCTTGCTATGTCAGAGGATATAGGTGATGTGCCTTTCCTTGGATAGTGGATGGTGTGCACTGCTATGCCAGAGGATATAAGTCCTGTGCCTTTCTATGTATAGTAGATGATGTGTCCTACTATGCCAGTAGATGTAAGTGCTGAGCCTTTCCATGGATGATAGATGGTGTTTCCCAGTGGATGTGAGTGCTAGGCCTTTTTGACATATATGATTGGATTGGTTCCTCTCATTGTCAGATGTGAGTGCTGTGTGTGCCTTTCTGACATGGTTTTGGATGTGTTCCTCTCATGGTCAGATGTAAGTGCTGGGCGGGCCATTCTGACTTAGGGTCAGATATAGGCACTGAAGAAGACCTACATGGAGGCTAGGACTACAACTAGCATGAAAAAGGTCTAGCTCTATAGAACTTCCTATGACGAGAAGAATGAAGAGATAGCACCATTTGATTCAGATAGAGAAAGCAATGATGATCCAGCTTTGATGATGATCCAGTGATGATCCATTTTTGATGATGATCCAGTAATGATCCAGCTTTGATGATGATCCAGTAATGATCCAGCTTTGATGATGATCTAATGATGATAGAGTTTTTATGATTATCCACTGCTGATCCAATTTCAAAGATGATCCAGTGATGATCTAGATGATACAGAGAAGAAGACTTGTGCTGATAAATTGTATTGAAAGAATACCTTCCTAGTTAAGAGGGAGTGTTGATGTATTTGTAAATTTGTATTGTATTCACTTGTATATTTTATGTATTGTACCCCGATGTTTATTCCAGGAATCATCTGTAATGTAATTGAGTCATGTCATATCTCGATGTTCCTATCGAGAGATTCAATAATGTAAACAAGTCATGTAAATTCATTGTGGGTAACCCTCTTATTGATCAAGGGTTAAAGTCCCCATATTTGTGGGGCCCTAGGGTTATTAGACTATCCTAGAGAAGTAAGCCCTAGGTGAGTTATTGTAAGTCAGGGCAATAGTACCCACCATTGTGTTAAGGTTAACCCTCCTTGTTGATAAGAGGGGAAAAGTCCCCACAAGTTGTGGGGAACTAGGGTTATTAGACTCTCGTAGAGATGTTGGCCCTAGTAAGTAATTGTTAAGTGGGGCCAACATGATGAAGTGGACATCAAGTGAACGAAAAAATATAAATAGAGAGTGAGCTTCTCTATTTATCACATACACACTCACTCACTTGGGCACATGAGTGAGACATGAGAAGCTCTCTCAAGTGTGTGAGAGAGAACAAGTTTTGGAGATCATCTTTTATGTTTTTTGGGTTTTACTGCTGTTATTGGTGCTCATTCTATCTCTGAGGAAGTTACGGGGTTTTATCCTTTATGGTTTCCCCGAGGAAAAATTCTGTGTCTCTTGTCTCTTGTGTTTATTATTGTGCATGTTATTCTCTCATACTAAGATCCTAAGATCATATTGCTTAAATGATAAAAATCTAACAGAATATTTTACTCTTGCATGGACAGTGTACCATAGAATAACACTCGCTTGTGAGTGGTCTTAGATTTAGTGTTGAGAATGCTCTATGATGAGTCCTTGCAAATGTCGTAGTCTATCACTCACATGGAGTGGTCCTATATTTAGTGTTGAGTATGTCCTATGATGATTCCTTACTGACGACATATCTGCAGTGGAATATGTTACTCTCACATGGAGAGTGTACCATAGAATAACACTCGCTTGCAAGTGGTCCTAGATTTAGTTCTAAAGATTCTCTACGATGAGTCCCTGCGAACGTTGTAGTCTAAAAATTGCATGGAGTGGTCCTCTATTCAACTATGAGGATTTCCTATGATGATTCCTTATGGACGACAAGTCCTGCATTCATGTGCAGACGGGATCTACATTCAGTTGTAGACAATTCAATTGGTCGATACCATGGACCCTTCTCATTAAGGGGGATTAGGTCGATGGAGGATTGCATCATCCTTGGACTTGTGTCCTAAAGTGATAGGGATTACTCATCCCCAAAGAGATTGAATGTACAACATATAGTGTGGTGAAAAAGGATAAAAAATATTGAAGTCCTACGAAAAAGGATCGAGAAGATTGAAGTGCTGCTTCAAAGGATCAAGAAGATTGAAGTGCTACTGCAAAGGATCAAGAATATCAAAGTGCTTTTGGAAAGGATCGAGAATATTGAAGTGTTGCTGTGAAGGATTGATAATATTGAAGTGTTGTTACAAAGGATCGAGAAGATCAAAGTACTGCTACAAAGGATCAAGAAGATCAAAGTGTCGCCATAAAGGATCAAGTGATCATGTGCTGTAGAAGATAAATACTTTGTGCCGTAGAAGAGAATGTTCCAGTACTGAAGACATTGAAGAGTAACTATTCCAGTTACCGATTGTGGAAACTTCCTATGCCGTATAGATGTAGCACCTTGATAATGTTGCATATGCTCTCTCTTTCGTTACTCCTATATTTGTTGATGATGTTGTCAGTAGAATACCCTCATCATTGAGGGGGAGTGTTGAAATATTGTAACTTCAAAGGATATTCTAAATGTATTTTATTGATGTACCCCAAGGGAGATGTATTATTCCTCCGCCGAGATGTTACTATTGTATTTGGTCATGATAGAGTCATGAGTTAAAGCCTCCATTGTAAGTTGATTCAATAGTACCATAATGAATATAATAGAATATTGTTTTGATTCTTCCTAAGTGAAGTCTACCCAGTCAGTTAAGTGGGGTTGACTTGCTAGGTTAAAAGTCAAGTGAAAAAAAGAGTATTAATAGAGGAGTTGTGTTCCTCATTTGAACACACACTCACTTGTGTGTAGCGCATAGGAGATATATATATATATATATATCTCTGCTGGGAGAAGGCACACTTGTTTGGGGTCTTGTCTTGTACTTTTGATACATCTTTTACAGAGGAAGTTTTGTTGGGTTTTCTTCCCCATGAGGGTTTCCCAGGATAAATTTTTGTGTTCTTTTGTGTGGTTGTACTTATCTATATTTCATTGGTCCTTTTGCATATGGTTATAATTTCATAATGCTAAATGTTATCAGATCTTGTATAACCATTAAAAACTCATCAATAACTTTGTGTTCCACTTGTACCAATCAGATTCTTTAATTACACGATACATTTGCACTGCACAACATTGCATATATTTAGTTACATTGTACAACACAAAGAACTATATAAAACATGAATAAAATGGGAAGGATAGTTCAATTAGTGGGAGATCAGTATTGGTTTTCAAGAAAAGTTAGCTCACATAGAAAACTAGGCCAATACCAAAATCATTAGCAAGTTATGGGCCTAAAAACAATCTATAGAAAAGGTAAAATTTGATATCCTAGAAAAACATTAATAAAAACCTAAAGTTGAAATCATAAACAATTGGATGATTTGAAAAACATAATGTATGGAGAGCAAAATATAACTACATACAGACATTTTCTAATGTATAGATGTGTGCATGTTTATTCTAGAATCTGAACTGAAACCATCTGTAAGAAACATGTTTGCTTTTATGTTACAACTTTTCTAATTTCATTTATATTCTAGAAAATCAAAATTTAATTGCCTCTTTTTTAAGAGGAATCAGGTTTTATTCCATTAGAATAATGGACTAAGTTGTGTCTTTTCCACCCTTAATATATTTAGAATAATTTATCTTGTCAACTTAGTTTAACCATTTCCCATGCTTTGGATGAGATTTAAAGTTGTCGAGGAAAAACTTGTCTAGTATCATAAGGCCCCTCTCCAAATGAATAATAGATATAAAGGATATTATTTTCTAAGGGACAAACCTTCCTCATACCTACAACATGGAAATTTACAAGGTAGACATATGTTTAGCACTGAATCATGAATGAAATCCTACTCAATCAACTAAAGTAATGTGGCTATCAAGTTTCATTATCTTAGAAAAGGACAAATATTGTCACATTGATAGGGAAATTCATATGCCCAATTCCCAAACATCCCCATGTTACCCTATACCATCCACGGGTCATCACTGTATTCATCACTAATTCAATCCAATATGAAATAATTCAATAAGATTTCACCAATACCATATGACCATTAGACAAAAATTCCATTTTCACTCCCTTAGAGCTCTTTGCTCTTCTTTATAATGAAAAAAAGTGAAATATACAATATAGTTTGGATCCAAACTTCTTACCAATATGGAATTCCCATTGCCTCTTTATGACAAGGTAAGTAACTTTGGTGTGTTGACCACTATTTAGGGATAGACCCCACACAAGGTAAGACATATCATAGTGGAACACCATAACCAAGAAATACATACTATTTTAGCCATGTGACTCATGTCTACAATGCATTTCAAACTCAATCAACCACCCTAGGATGTTTATCATATTATTATAAATGTAAGAAGAAAAAACTGTGATAAAGTTCCAGTTTATAAAAATATAATTGCCTGATATTACAACAGATCATATCATGGTGCTTACAGGGTTTTCAAGAGTTTGTGTTTGAGTTTGAGGTGCATGCTTTTTGGTTGAGTATTTTCGCTATCAGTGTTACTCTCTCATCCTACTTGATTTAGTTGTCATGTGTTGGAACTCACCACTTTCCATAAGGAATTTGAGAGGCATTTACGGATCAATTGCAACCTAAGGTTGGATTATTTAATACAGAGTCAAATATAATAATTCAGAGAAACATTGCTGGTAGAGATAAGGAGAACGATGGTCCCTCTAAAGGAGCCCCATAAATTTTCCCCAAAAGTATACCACAAATTAATGATAGTCATCTTGATGACATCTCTATTGATATTTTTTCTTTGGAATATGATGCAATTTGTGATAAGTAATAAAGAAACACACTGCTTGGGTATTTTGTCAAACATGTACCTCCAAAGGACATGATTTGAACTTTGGTGAAAGAAATATGGAAACCCCATTAATTTCCAAATTACCCATAGCCTAACTAAAGGGTTTCCCATTTTTTTGTTCTTATATTTGTGTCATTATGCTACCATAGTTTCTCGTAGTCCCTAGGTATGTCATAAAACCCTTGTATTGGTTCAAGGATTTCTTAAGAAAACAAAGTCAGGTCTGTTTCCATGTGCAAGTGGAACTTCTTGGCCTTTACATGCAATTTCAGCCCTGCCTCAAATGCATCTTGAAGGTGCTAGGAAACTTCATATTCCATGAGCAAAAAATGTGTTCTTTAACCCTTGAACCTAGAATAGACTATATTTTAAAGTTAACTTGTCCAAGGATTTGTAAGAATTTCCTAATCCAAAGGGATAGGATGATCAAACATCCAAATAAATATCTCAAGTTTCCCAATGATTGTCTTAGATGCCAAAAAAAGAACCATAAGATTCATAATTTATCACTTATGATCAATCCCCATCCATCCCAAGCCCCAATCAGCTATAGTCCTCTAGCTCAAGCTCAATACGAAACTCAAGCCATGGATGAGTCCAATGATGTATGGGTTCAAGGAGTTTAGAAATGGGATCGAGATCAATATATGGTGTTCTTGGAAGAACAGGGGCCAGGATGTAGGAATTACAAGTATTCCAAATATAAATTGGCAGGATGATCAAGGTATTCCATGAAGAAGAAATGGATTTTCTAGTTTATCCTTAGGTTGCATAAGAACTAAAATTTCTCAAATGGAATTTTGTTGCTTCTGGCAGTTGTTAAAATTACTATGGTGCAAATGGACTGGGAAATGATGTAATCAGGGGTACCTATGTTTTCCAAGAATATTCTAATTTTCAACATGATGAAGTAACTGATACTAAGTTCCATGTACCCTCCCTCATCAATGCGGTGCATGAGATAGCTAACTTAATGTCTGGATTTCCTTTCTAGAATTTTTCAAAACATGAGTATTTCTCTCAACATATTGTCTAAATGCTGGAATTCTATGTTAAAAATCAAAAAATTTAATTTTGAAGCATATCAAGCAAAAAGAAAACCAGTGGTTCTCCAAATGTATGATATTAGAGTTTGTAGCAATTTCTGTTGTTGTATTGTGAGAAGTTTATCCAAAGTGTTAATATCACATGAAGGTATTATCACACAAAACAATTTGTCTGCAGATCTTATTTATTATACTTATGGTGAATACATACTTTTTATGCTTATGGTGAAGGCATACTAGAAGGGATTGATTTGCAGATTTTCCATAGGACAATTGTGTTATTTTTAAAGTGACTCTCATTTGTGTTTCCAAATTTTTAGTTGCATACCTCTAAACTACTCCTCAAGGGAAAAAAATTCATTCCATGCATCTCTATTGGAATGATTATATTTATAAATTATGATCATCAAACTTGCGTATTATACTAACATAATTGATAGAAATGGAAGAAAGTTGGTTACCTTATAGTCCTATGGAGACATAACAAGTGGATCCATATGGTAATTTAGTTTATGTCTCTCGTGCAGAGGTATACAAGATGGAAATTCATGTGGGTTATGTCATTTTGGTATCTTGTGTAGATAAATATTAAAATAACCTCAGGTTTTTATGCATTTGTGCATGCCAATGATTCAATGGAATTTCAAATAGTATTCTATTGTTACAAAAGTTTAATTTGAAAATAGAGTTGAGGCCTTGATAGACATTTCTAGAAGACCTGAAACATGTAGTTTTAGTTCAAAACTTCAAATCATAATTTTTTCATCACTAATGCAAGCGTATTGACATGTGACATTGCTCAATGTGTTGTTCCTATTAATGGGATTTGATAATGCTCATGAAGGGAAGTTAAGCTTGTATTACCACACACTAAACCATTCAACTTCATTACTTTAGGCCCAAGAGAAGTGTATCTACAAAATACCAATCATATGGAAGATCCATTGAACAACGGTTAAACTCCTTCACAAGAAAACATGCATCAAAATCATAAGCATTATGAGCCACCCGAATAACAAGATCACCATCTTTCTATTGACTCTTTATATAAAGCACCAAAAATAGGAGAAAGTTCTTTCCACCTTGGAACATTAGACCTATTGACCATTTGATTGCTAATACCGTGTATCATTTCATTTGTCACAAAGAATCCAATATTTACTAAAGACTGAAATGTACTGTGTCATCCACCAACAAGAGATTAGGGAAAAAATTCAATAATTCTATCAGTGATACAACTTAAGACAATATTTTCAAGATCAAACACAATGACAATTGGCTTCTAACTCAAATGATTTCCTTTAGAATGCTTCAATGGACTATCAGTATCTTCCTTTATTTTAGACATGAGTAGTGCATTTTGTTTGTCCCACTTTCTCTGATGTGGTATGCATGTAATGTTTATTACAAATATTTCTACATATCGGAGCACTCTTTTCACTTGCGCCATGCTACTTGTATTACAGGAATCTAAAGGTTCTTCTCTTAAAATTTATTTCTACCTTGTGAATTTGAGTTGGTTGGAAACTCAAAAGGTGTAAGCTATGAATACAAGGAATTTATTTTATAAAGTAACCAATATTTTGCATAGATATATTTGTGAAATCCAAAAGGCCACACAATTGACTTTTGTCCTGGATTTTCCTTCATATAATATGGATTCCGCATTCAACACCGAAACTCCTTGGTGTGATTATTTAACTTGTGGACCCAATTTCCATTCATGGACCTAATATATAGTTAGGGTTTTTCCTTACTTGTAACTCACTCCTCTTAATATATAAATGGAAAGAGGAAAACATCTCTTAATTATTATTAACAAGATAGAGGAGAAAGTATAGAGAGAATATAACCTCTTGTTGTATGAATCTTAATTTGGATTGATGTAGCTTTTGTAGATTGAAGAGATTATAGGGTTTGATAGTGATTAGCTTGGAGTTCCCTAGAGAATGATTGATGTGCTTGTGAGAGGCTTTGCTTCAGATAAGTTGTAAGGGTTTTTCATTTCTACATTGGGATGAGCTAAATTTCCATGATTTAAAGCTTTGAATAGGATGACTTGAAACAAATTTTCATTTCCATCTTGGGTGAGCTGAATTGTTGTAATATAGCCATTTTTCATGTGAAGTAGAAAGAGATGTGTTCTCGTCCCAAATTGTGTTGCAGATCTGATTTTTTAGGTGAATTAGTTGTTAATTTGATCAACAATAGGTTTGATGCTGATATCTCATTATAACATGCTTAGAGTAGTGCACACTCTTGACAGTATGTTATAATGGAGATAACAAGCATCCATATAGTAACCATGTGTGTGTTGTGTTGAAGCATTGACTAAGATTCCTATATACCTGTATGAACTATTGACATTATATTGGATTTGATTATGCAATGAAGCTAACCATTTGACAAGATTGGACTTATAGGGAAAAGATCATGTGCTATGGACTAAAAGAGAAGAATGATGAGAATTTTTTTGAGGAGCAAGTGATGAACATATAGATGATGTCGATGATCGAGCGAGAGAAGATTGTTCAAAGGAGGAAATATTCGAGGAATGCGACTCTCATCCTGACTATAGAAGGATGAATCCCATAATAGATTAAGCAGATGGAAGTCAAAGAAGGAAGATGAGGACCTATTACATCCAGATATATGTGGATACATGACCCACAATCCTAGAGGATCTCATGTGGATAGTGGAGAATGGAAGTAGAAGGATCCAACAAATGTTGATCTCTCTACTACATATGTTTATTACTTCAATAGAAAATTGGACTAATGACAAGGTATGCTAGTCTTGGAGGACAAGAGCTCCAGAGAGGGAGTAGGATTTTCAGCTACAAAGGGAGATGGGTGCTCAGATGTAGAGGGAGGACTACGTTCCATCACAGAGGGAGATGTGATCAGCATGATCAAACAATTATTAGCCATGTGTCTTGGCTAACAATGAGTAGTCCGATGACAATACCACATATTCTCCTAGACGCTCTGAGATGGATTATGGAAATCCCTCATACAGCCTATAATGGGGAGGGGAGACTACTCACTTGATTCTCTTCCATATAGGTGCATGAATTCAGTAATATTATTATTTCATTTATTTACTTTTCATGACTAGAATAGGGTAGGACAAAAATGTCTTTCCCAATATATTTGATGCCTCTATTAGTCGAGATGTGTGTAGGCTCAGTATGGGACCATGGGGAGATTAGTATCATGATGACTCCCTCATTAAGAGGGAATGATATTATTTCAATATTTTCGCCTAATCAATTTGGGAGGGAGTGAGTATATTGGTCCCATAATTATATCTCCCTCACCAAGAGGGAATGTTGAGTTTTGTGTAGACACTTGTGGATCATGATGATGATTCTGTGTGAACATCTGAGTTATGTGTGAACACTTGGTGATTATGTTTGAACACTTGACTCTTGATTTCTTTGTGAACACTTGTGGATAGTGACAAAAATTCTGTGTGAACACCTGATTCCTGATTTTTATGTGAACACTGGTGAACAGTGACGGTGATTCTATAAACACCCGAGTCTTGAGTTCAGTTTGAACAATTATGGACCATGCTAACGATTATGTGTAACATATGAGTTATGTGTGAACACTTAGTGATTATGTGTGAACACTTTTAGGCGGTGATTCTGTGTGAACACATGTGGTAAGTGATTGCGATTCAGTGTGAACTATTGATTCCTACACTTGTGTAAAATGATTTTGTGTGAATACTTATGGATGGTGATTCTGTGTGAACACCCAAGTTCTATGTGAACTCTGAATGATATTGTGTGAACATGATGTCCTATGTGGACTGAGGTTCTGTGTTAAACAATATGAATTATATGTGAACCTTGGATCATTCTTTGTGAACATCCTATTATGTGTGGATTGTGGTTCTGTGTGAACCAATATGAGTTTTGTGTGGACTCAAGAGTTCTATGTGAACACATTTTCCTGTGTGGACTATGATTTTTTGTGGACCAAGATGAATTGTGTTGGATTCTCTGGGATGGTTCCCAATAGCCCTTGTGCCTGGGAATGACTCGTATTTGGGTTGGTTCCCAGTAGCCCTTGTGGCTGGGAATGACTCGTCATTGGGTTGGTTCCCAACAATCCTCCTGCTTGGGAGATATTAAAGTTGTATCTAATGGTGAATGGATCTAGAACAGTCTTGTCAATAAGACTCAAGGTAATATGTATTTTCTATGAGTGTGAGTCTCTAGATATGAACATTCTCACCAAGTGAGAAGCTTGGTAGTGATGCAGAATGTACCCCTTGCTAAGAGGGAGTATTGATTTGGCGCATGTTCCCTAATATAATAGGTTTAGATTAGGCACATTGAGCACATGCATGTTCCCTAATGTACTAGGTTGAGATGAGGCATGTTGAGTTGGTGCATGTTCCCCAACAAACTAAGTTGAGATGACACATGAGTGACTTCCTGATGTACTGGGAATGGTTGAGGAGGTAGTGCATGTTCTCCAATGAATTGGATTGAGATGACATACAAAGTATTGTTGGAAGACCTTTGTTATGATATAAATATGGTTGAGATAGCCGTGAGATATAGATGAGATCCAAATATGTTCCAATATGATAATACTGATGATGCCTCCCTAGCTAAGAGGGACTGTTAGTGTAGTCACTGCATGAGGAATCTCCTCATAGGTCAAACCAATAAATAATACTATAAAATGTATCTTATTGTGCATAATAAAGTCAACCCTTGTAATTAAAGGACAAGTTAAACCAACCAGAAAATTAAAAGACAACAACTTAATGTATAAATAGAAGGGATCCTCCCTCGTTCTAACCTTGCAACAAGACAAGTTCATTTATGCTACAAGGAGTTGGCTGCTACATCTAGGAGTGTTTTCTGGGGTTCTCCACTTTGGAGAAGCTTCTCTTAATTTTATTGGGGTTTGTGCTACTATTATATATATGTGCATAGATCTCTATTGGAAGGTGTGATCTCGGGGGAGACAAATAGATATGTGTATGGTTGGGAGGTGATTGTTTTAGCACCATGGTTAAATGATCTCCACATTCATTGTGTTTCTGTGATTTGTATTTCTTTTGGTGATCCTAGTTATACTACTACAAATTATTACAATGAAGGCTTAGTTGAACAAAGGAAGTACACCTTGAATGCTATAAAGACATTTCAAAGTATGGAGGGGAGAAGTGGTCCCAATCTACATCCTTTAGATTCACAAGTGGTCAACATTATGATGAATACATTAATAGTGGAGATTTTAATGTCCCAAATTTTGCATTGGGTCACACTAGCCAAATCACATTTTCCATATTCATGAAAATTTTCAAAGGGATGCTAAAAGTCAAATAATTGCCAAGGAGGAAAATCACTAGTTTCCTAGGTTGGGGGTGGAAGCTTTGAGATTTGGAATAAGGGGGATAATAAATGATGTTTAGAAATTAGAAGGGGATAAATATTTAATAATTGATATTATTAAATAAATAAAAGATAAAATGGAAGTGGCAATGGAGCATGAAGACACATGGAAACTATGGGGCCCACACTAGTTAGAATTCCTATGTTAAATGGTATCTTGCTCTTGCAAATTCAAATATATGGGAAGCCTAATGTTTTTGGATGGATTATAAGGTTAATATAATTGTACATATACTTCATAGGTATAATTTTGGATTAATTTTAACTTACATAGGAGAGGAAGAGCCAAATGGGAGTTTCATGGACACTTGACGAGATTCCCCTTACATTTATGACATCTATGACACCAATGATGGAGATTCTATGACAGTTATGACAAAAGGAAGATATGAAGGCTGACATACTGAAATAATGACATGTCAGGACTGAATAGAGCATCTTAGAGGTCGAATTTGGGAGTTGGAGAAGGCCAAGAGGCTCCTACTCAAATTTGGGAGAAGAGGGAAGGTGAAGAGAGAGGCCACATGGCATAGCATGAGCATCCACGCCAATTCGACTTGGATTTGGTTTATGGATGGATTTGGAACCTTATAATACTAATAATTTTTATAAAATATAGGGATTATATATGAGAATAAGATTTTTCTCATTTGTGAAATTGTCATTTGTGAATTGTGAGAGCTAGTGGATGACTAGTTTTCTTGCTTAAGCCAATTTCGAGGGTGAAAGATTCCCATCCTAGTTGGTGTTTAAAAAGGCCACTCAGGAATTTCATGGATATTTAATGGAGTATTATTTTCAGGTGTAAGCTATAGGAAAGCATGTGTATTCTTCTATTGCAGCACTCTCTCTCAACTATTTCCAGTTTTCACACCATATTCATGCCAATGGAGGGATTGCACTTTGGGTGAGCTATTGATATCTTTGTGGAATATTATAATGAAAAATATATTATGTTCTGATTTATATGTTCTGTATTTCATTTTCACAAGACTCTCAGGTCGAAATAGCCAAAATAATTCATGTAAAAATGCTGAACAATGAAGAAATAGTGTCATTTCCCCACTATCTTGTTGTGAACCATTGTAATGCTGATGATTTTGAATTGGGAGAGCCTTTTATTGTAAATTTATGATTGTAATAATTTCAATATGATCTTTTCTTAATTATTATAAATTTTCAAGTCGAAATTCCCTAGAGTTGTATGCCAAAATGACTTTTAATGAGCAAACAATGACCATTTCCACTCCATTTTGATATATGCCATGGTAATGCTTATTATTTCGAATGGAGGAATGTATCTCTGATAAATGTATGATTTATGGAATTTAATTAATGTTATTTCATGTATCATGTTTATTAATTAATCATTGGAAGCCATTTTACTCATTTTTATTGCATTGGGAGAAGATTTGGTGCATTTTCCCCAAGGGTTGAAATTGTGACTTGGGAGTTGTTTTGGAAAGAGTCATAAAAGCCTGTATAAACTGAACCATGATGAATATGAGAATTTTAAAAGGTCCCTTACACATACCCATAATTTTTTCAGAAATTCAAGTGACTTTTGGATCATTTGTGAAGCCATTTCCGGCAATTACCCAGGGGGAATTGGAGCCCCAATTTGCTAGTAAAGACTCTTACTTTGAACAGAACATTAAACAAGTTTGAAGAAGTAATTGGGAGGTAAAAAAACATAAATGAGAATTATATTTAAGTTATATTATCATTAATGTACCTTCAGGGTAAATTTGGAAGCATTTGGTTCAATTTGGAGGTCTAGACATCAAAACTAGTTAAGGTCAAAATTGGGGAAAAAGTGAAAAATTGGGCATTTTGGTAAAAATTTAAAAAAGAGTCATCACCGAGATATTATCTTGGTTTGATGGAGAACACGTTCTTGATAAAAATAAAGTGTTAGTTTTTTTCTTATTTCTTTGAACTTCTTCTACATTTATCTTTGTTTGGATGAGCCCTTGGTGCAAGAGCCCTTAATTATTCTTCAAGTTGTTGAATGGCCATGAGCAAATAGCTCTAATTGGATAGAAGACACACTTGTTGCATACAAATTATTTGGAGTTGGTTAGTTAACACTTGTGGGAAGGTGCCTAGTTATTTGGAACCTATGTCACCATATTCCCTGATTTTCAAGCTTCAAAATCAAAGTTTGACAAATATGCTTGGACAACGAATTTAATTGTTTAAGTTCACCAATTTTAATGGAAAAATTCAAGGAAATTTTGATTTTAAACTTGAAGGCGAATAAATTCATCTCATTCATTGAAATTGTCTTAAACATTTATTAAAATCATTGCAGTGCATGGTTGCAGTACATGTAGACTAAATGAGAATAGCGCATGGTTGCAGTATATGTAGACTAAATGAGAGTAACTAGAGCAAAGTTTAGTATTTTTGTTTCCATGTATGTGACCTTATGAAACTACTTCTAGATGATGATGAGCGTCATGATTTACAAACTTGCAATTACATATACATATTTCATGAAGAAATCACAGTTAAACTCACACTTACAATAAGTGTATGAAATGAATTCCCCAAAACTCATAAAAGAAAGAAAATAAATTACATTTGTAATACCTAGTGTAATGGGACCACACCTTAGCACCAATCTTACACCATTTACCTTTCCCTCGAATATCTACAAACAATAAACCATATGAAATAAAAATTGTCAAAACATATGCCTATTAATACAAATTTTGCATGGTACTACACAAAACATAGCATTATATTATAATGTATAAAATATTGAGTACATTATGATGGTGCAATGAAAAACCTTTAACATTGTGATGATTATGATACAAAGGGAAAGATGCAAATAATGGATTATCAAAATATAGAAGGGTCCCATGGAGATTGAAAAATAAATAATCATCTACATGTGACTTGGCCATGATGCAGAGTTAAGGCCTACAAGTGACACAAGATATTTTTTTTTCCTAGAACAATAATACATATTTTCATGTACAGAAAAACGTGTTGTGACACAACTCCCATTGTTTGAAAAAATGGTGCATACTGAAAAATAAGCTCTTAAAGTCCCTACATAATTAATGTTGCATTATTATTAATTGATAATTTTACAGAGACATAAACATCTACAAAAACCAGTGGGTTTATCTTATATATTCAAATGTAACCCATATGTAATTAAATTCTATGAATGTATTAGGATTTTTTTTCAGTCACTAAGGTTATTCATAATGAATGGAAAAGTTCTATGATAGGACATTGATTTACTTAAATCTTATTGATATGATATTGAAATTATTTAAAGAATATAACCCCAAGAGATAGTTCAATTCATACGACGCTTTATGAAAATTCCATAGAGGTCTTAGGATCCATTCCCATTGGATCCTTTGGGGTTACCAATTTCATTTTTGACCAACAGTCAATTGCTGTCCATCCAAAATTTTTGAGGGAGATGAGGGAGGCTCTCCCAAAGGTATTTATTTGGAAAACGTATGCCTAGCATATGATTATCTTTGTCTTTAAATTAGTCTAAAACCATTATAGGAACATGATTATTTATACTTATTAGGTAATTTTATATTTTACTAATTATAGGAACATGATTATTTATACTTATTAGGTAATTTTATATTTTACTAATTATAGTGCGATGGAAACATTTAACATGAATCAAATCATTATTACCTATGTGACACAGTAGGTTTTAAAATGTCATATATGCCCTAAATGTGAGAATATTTAATGTAAACCTAACTTGAGGGGTTTATTCAACCATTGGCACTGCATGATCACTCCATTTATGGTAACTATTTTATAGTTTAATGAAGTCACCCCTTTTGGAATCTTATAATAAACCCTAAACCTATTCTTTGGTGAGGTTCTAGCCTCATTTTGACACATATTTCACACACAAACATTTTCCTCTTTGGGATATTCTTAAGAAGATGCGATTCATTTTTTAAAGGTGTTTTTAAACACATCCGTATCACTCGATTACATTGGGCTCAACATGAAGTCCCAACATGGTATCCAAGCTAATTTAGGTGAGTAAAACATGACTAGTAATTATCACTAAGTTAGGTGAGGAGTAAAATGTGACATGTGATTATAGATTGGATTATCCTATCACCATTTCCTTGTTAGTGAATCTTTTATCTAATTAGTAAAATCTATTTTGTATGGGTATTTGCAACATTTGTGTTGAAAGGAATGAACCCTAGATTCTAATTGTTGTGGAAATTTTGGCTTTCCTAATGTTGGTAATGCTCAATGTTTTTGTTTTATGGATTCAAAGAGAATAAAAAAAAAAGATACTAACCCTACAATTCATAACCATTTTCTCCAACAATCCATAATTTCGTTGGCCCTTATGCTCAACAATGGAATTTGTTGTTGCATACATTGATCCATTGTCAGAAATGAATGACAAATTCTTGTTCACTAGGTTGACCTCTATAGTGAGACCTAAAACTTGGATGCTTATGATTTTTTTCAAGCCTATGATAGTGAATCCTAATATGTTTTTTTATTGGTGTGTAGTTAGTACCTAAGCATCTTGTCGTTGGTGTTTCCATTCCATGTTCACCCTCTCGCATTGGTGCTCATGTATAGTACACTGCAGATCAAACATATGCATTGTGTTATCACACAAACCAACATCTTGATATTATGTAATGTACTAAAGCAAATCTGATCTAGGAATTTCGCTAACTGTTTACGCAGTCTGGTTCATGAATTTTTTCAAACACTTCATATACACCCTGTTGTATCTTCTTGTTCATGTTAAAACTGATGTGTGTGTCAAATTTTGGCTTGGTATTTTGTCAAACAATTGGTCAACAATATTGTGTTGTCACTATGATGCATTCCAAATCTGATTGACTGAGTTGTGCTAAATAAGTAGAATTTTTTCATGGTTATTTATGCTCAGATCATACATAGTGTTGGTTTTGATAATGGAATATATCTAAGAAACCTTTTGTTTGAAACTATGAGTCACAAAGAATTCATCAATACACAAAGGATGGACTGTAAGATACATATTATATTTGATAGTAACAAGGAAATCAAATTATACTAGATACCATACTTGGAATTTATGATGAATATTGCCACCCTTTTGAAATATAAAATCTAATCACTTTCCAATGCTCCAGTGATTGTAGATGACTTAGAGGAAAGTGGATAAGAACTCATGGATAGAGTATTATGTCCAGATATGAAGAAAGGCAATATTGTGCCCTTCAATAACAGATTTGGAGACTACTCAACCTATACAAATTCACTGGGTGGTGCTCAGATGACAAGTTACCCACAGTGAATAAAACCAATCATGTAATCATCCCCTTATTTAGCAGTGTATAAAAACAATTGATGGTAACATAGTGATGAGATATGGTGCCTTCCAACAATATTCCAAACCCTCCAAAAAAGGAACCACGACTTTAGCAAAAGATGGCCTTTACTTCTTGAAGAACGGGCTTAGAAATTAAATTTCAAATCCTAGAAATTATTTTCAATGAACAGACAACTTGTCCCCAACAAGAAGCGAGTCTCCTAAAACCCCATACGTATTCTCTTTCTAGATTCCCACAAACTTCAATATTAGCAACGTCCTCCTCCAACACCAAAAAACAATGGGTTCAAAAGGAAAGAATACTGAAACTTGGGATTTATTATCCACTAATGTGCCCTTATAAAGAAATTATCCCTTATATAACCATTTATATCTTCTTCTAAGATCCAATGCAACTCCAGTATCTACTAGTGACCACCACTAAAAATTCAAGTGCGCCCTCTTGGATAATGGTGCTCTTCCTCGAAGCTGTTGACAAAAACTTCTTAATATTCGAAAATATTCACAAAATGTAGTTATTCTTCTAAGGAATGAAGTGAAATGGATTCATCTAAACCATTTTTCCCCTTCCACGAGTTTGTCTCATGAGTTTCTGTCCCACGAATTTTTGTCCCACAAGTCACAAGCCTCAAAACCTCTCCAAAACTTTTCCAAAATGAGAATGCTTTATTTGTATGTTTATTTTGATCCTTTAATATATCGAGGATTATATTTATATTGAAATTTCCTTGATCCATACCATGGTTCCCCATTATTTACTGAACAAGACTCCCCAGTCATGCTATTGAAGATGTGAATGGACGCCAAACTTGTCTAGCCTAGCACCCATTTGGTAAAAATTTCAATCAAACCCCACATATGGCTTGAAAACACTCAATCATCACCAATACTCCATTTGTAAATCCTCTTTAATCCTGTTTACGGAATGCATTTCCATTCATGGTAAGAATTAGTTACATTATGTGCTCTATAGACAACAATTAAGGGAAAAGAGAAATATTATTAAATATTAGCTGCCATATCTCAAAATTGAGAAATAAGTTGTTGGTGATAATAAATGATAAAAATATTCACCTAAGAAGATTGAATAATTCCCATAACCTCAACATATTGTAACCCCTAACCTCAATAATGCATATAACCAATACATATTTTAACAATCAAATAAAATGGTTATAGGATATTGGAAATCGAATTCAAGAAATAGTTTTGTACATATATAATACATTTAAAAATTTTACACAATACATTGTTACTTGGAAAATCCTCTAAGATTATATTATTATTCTCAAACCTGAACTCTATCATGACTTACTAAAATTCCTAAAACCTGGATTTCACACCCCCTCTCACCAAACTCCAAAAATCAGGGCCAATTAAGTAGTAATAAGGACTAGGATGAACTCCATTGAATGTTGAAGTTGGCCAGTCAATATTGAATATATAAACTGCTTCGTTCTATTCGCATAGTCGATTGATAGTCAGCGTTGTGTAATGGAGAAGTACCCAAGCCATAAGGGTTTCATGTCTGGGTGGTCCATGCACTTTCATTTCGATTGTGATGGAGCTATAGTACATAGAGACCTCATGATGTCCTCATATGCAATGTTATAATTTACTAAGTTGTACAAATTCATTGTCAAAATTGTAATTTTCCATTGTCGGAGTGACACAACTAAAAATGACCAAATAAATGACCAATTGTTATGTGGTCATTTTTAGTTTAGTTCTTATCCCATGACCAAGTTGGTCATTTTTAGTTTAGTTCTTATCCCATGACCAAATTGGTCATTTATCTTGGTTGTTTTTAGTTATCTCACTTAAAATTTCTCAAGTTTGGTCATTTATTCCTTGAAAAAAATGTGGTGACCAATTTTTTTGTTTTCTTGGTCACTTATAGAGAACATCGAGATACTTAAGTTGGGGGGGGGGGGTGAGTCAGTATCTCCACTAATTTTTACTTTTAATTTTAACTATTTGTTATACCAACCAATTCACTTCAATAGATAATTCAAGCACCAATATATAAACATAAAGAGAATACACAATATATATGGTTAAATTAATAATTAATACTTAATAATGAACATAAAGAGTCGAATTTGTTGTATGCCTTTTGAAAATTTTATGCAAGATCAATACTTATATTCTCAAGCATCAAAAGAGCAAAAAATTTATAATGGGTGAAGGTTTCATAACTTTTCCAACCTCTATGCTTACTTACAAACATCAATATTTCATTTAAGGTAAGCAATTTTTTGCTTAAAGTGTCGATTTCAATCAATTTCTAGTTTTTTCTTTGAATAGCAATGGTGAACACACGTGAACAACATGAATCGTCCACATGAGAGTTATGGAATGCATGCTCAACTGTACGGAGTGATAGGATCAATTAAATCACACATGAAATTACTTCTAACCACATAATGTAGTAATATTACAATTCCCATGATGAGTTTACCGAGCTCATGCTTTCATAACTATATGAGAGGACTTTTCCATCAACCTCTTAATGTATTTAATAATTGGTTTTAATAATTCGAAGGAGGTAGATGAATTATTTAAGGCACATGGTAGAAAAAGAGATGAGTTCAAAGGATGACATTTAGCAATAGAGGATTTACTTTCCCATAGGTTCCCCTTTACATTTCCTCTGTAGTTTTAGTCCCTCTAGTGCTAAGTAGTTTAACATACCTTTATTCTTAATATAAAAACTAGGTTCTAACGATCTAACTTTACATTGTTGGAAGTGTTATTTAAATATTTTTTTTAATAATGCAAGGTCACTTACAAAAAACAACCCTTCCTCTTAATTAATATGATAGAGTTTGGTATTACACCACTCAACATAAGGTCAACCTTTCAATATTTAAATGTAATGTCTAGGGAAATTTTAAGGATTCGTAATTTTCTTAAAGTGTAGAAACATTGGTGAATCTTACTAATTATTAAATTTCTTACCATAAAATATTTGAAGATATTTTAGTAAAAGTATTCAACTTTTAAAATATTTTATATAATTTGTAGACAATTTTGGTGTTGTTTAGAGTAAAATATTCGATCTTGTGGAATTTGGAAAAATCATTTGAGAAAAAAATGGAATTGGACTTTTTTTTTTTGGGGGGGGGGGGGGACATCGAAAATTAGCCCATGGTCTAAATTTCACCCCTAAAATTTCCCCTAGTGAGGTGTAGATAGTAATTTTTCTACACAACGAACCAATTTCAATGTCTCAATTCAATTAGAACTGCACTTAAATTTTTTCCAGATAATACATTTTCAAGATGGTGACACTTAAGCATAGATATCATAACCAAATTACCATAAGATCAATTCATATACTAACACTATTTTATAAGTTCATAAACTATGTCAACTCATCAATTTGCTATAATATTTTAGATGGAGGTCTTGTTATCCAGGAAGGAGGACAATCCTAGGGTTAGGGTTAAGGTTCTCTAAATCATGCATATAACATATTTCCCCTTGATTACAAGTGTTATTCTATGATCAATAGAGTCATAATAAACACAAATAAATTATCTTTTATATTCATGTTTCTTTCCTAGTGATTTTCTTAAATTTGTAGGCCTCTTGCTTCATTATACACAAAATACATGCTTATACAAAATGGAATAAACTAGCTTAGATCCATCCTAAACCCAAATCTCTCAAACACTGAGAGGCATCCTGATTTCTTGAGGTGTTATTTTTTTAATGAAATTTTATTTGGTTTTACATTTTTATTTTATGAGCTGATATGGATTTTTTGTATTCATTTTTATTTATTTATTTTTTATCTTATGAGTCAACAAAAAAAAAATTACTTTTTTTTTGGGTACATAACATTCGTTCATTACATGTAGCGTTGCACATCCACCCCATATTGGGTTGTAAGCACCTCGCTACTCTCGGTGCAAATATATGTACTCATAGTATTGAGTCCAAAACATGATACAACTCATCATATGATATAGGTAAATATATCAGATCAATATTCAAGATCATTGATTTCCCTCAAGCATATTTATTTGGGAATTATATCCATATAACTATAATGAACCAACTCCAAATGTTTGCAACTTTGAAGCTAAACATTGTTCTCTTTCTCCTAGTCTATATTTATTGCTCATATATATAGTTTTATTTAATTTTTATCGGTATGAAAAATTCATGACATTTACCAAATATTTCCAAATTGAGATCTAGCACAGTTACCCTACATGGTATTTATGAGTTTATAGAGTAATCGAAAAAACACAGGGAAGAAAGACTAGAAGATCAACTTCAAACAATTTTATAATTCATGCTTGATAAGAAGCTTTCATCCTTTGAATACAAGATTAAAAAAAAGTAGACAATAGCATAACAATGTTGTAGAATAAGTTACAGAAATCAAAGATTAGATATCAAGAAATGAAAAAAACAAATCCAAGAAAAAATGAAACCAACCCAACATGGAGATGTTGATAATTTAGAAAATATTAAGACAAATAACAAGATTAAAGATATAGAATAAAAGAGAAATAACAATATGACGATTATAGCTTCGAAGGTAAATTAGATATCAAACCCATTAAAGAGGAAATTAATAAGAAAACATAATTATACCATGAATGTAACAAAAGAGCCTTTAACATTGTAATTTTTTGTTTTAAGGAAGAGGAAAAAGAAGATACACTAGCTATGGTCAAGGAATAACTACATAATAAGTTACAAATTGAAAATTCATGTCTCATAGAAGCAAAGATGTTGGGAAAGTAATTGATAATAAAGGGAGGATAATATGAGTTAAGGTTAGCTCTATTGACCACAAATATGGCATACTTAGTAAAAAATTGCTTCTAAAAAGATTATGAATATTTATAAATGAATATATCATTCTAGAATATTGAGTTTTTAATGTTCTCCATGGTTCCAGCATTGGGAAGACATTATGCAGATCATTGTCTTATATGGGTTCATGACCTAGGGAGATATGGCTCCATCGTAACCCTAATTAGTCATGTGTTTACTATATGTATAGAGGGATTGGATTATTATCCTTTCCCAATCATGTGTTTACTGGAGTGGTAGTAGGATAGAGGTCACATTGCGTACTCTCCGTGTGGGAGTGCTATATAGCGGGAGTGATCTATTATTGTAGAGTGAGATGACTTGTTTATGATACAGGGAGATATTAGCTCCTTTATTATTAGACAAATTATAATGTAATGTTGAACAATACAATTGGCTCTAGGAAGTGATTGAGACTTCTTAGAGTATGGTCAAATCAACATTAGAGCTCTAGTGAAGAATGTGACCGCATATGAAGAGACATCAACGAGGAGAAATTTTATATGATGAATAAATATGCATGAAGACAAGACAGACCATTGAAGAAGTTCTAAAGAGCATTGAATAATCTCTAGAGAAAATAGAGACAAGATGGAAAGTCGGTTTAAAATAAAATAAAAATGGAAGATCAAAACAAGCAAGTTGTCCCAGTGAAGGAAGACAAGTCAACCACATTTGAGTAAAATTATAGTTAATGGAAGAATATAAATAGATATTCTCTCACCTCATTCACTCACACTCAACAAAACATCTTTTCTCTCCACTTGTGTGCATCTCTTGGAAGGCCTAGCAAAAGTTAAGAAGAAAATTTGTAGGGTTATCTTATTCTCTTGGAAGACCTGCTACCCTTGCTAGGGTTTCTTGTGAAGGAGGGAGAACCTATCTTATATTTCATTTCATCTTCATGATTGGTATTGTCTTTATATTTTTATTTATTTCTTCTAAGAATTTTTTTTTGGGTTTTATCCCTATTGGGTTTCCCAAAGTAGATTCTTTGTGTCTCTTGTGCAAGGCTATCTTTCCGTGATCCTTGATTCTATTTCAACTACAAATGAATAACTCTATAATTTTGGGATGAAGTGAATAATGAAATAAAGTTGAAATAGATGAAAATTATAATCCTAAGTTGAAAAAACTAACATGGTACCAGAGCAGTTTTGAATAGATACCATTCCAAGAGACTATTTTTGCCATAATCTGGAAAGTAGGACCTCCAAAGAAGAACACTACCAAATTTTTGATTTGATCTAGGTGTTTGAAGCTCAACCTAGGAGGGCACATATTGTGTGTAAGTAAATTCAAGTTTTGACAATTTTAAAATTTGACCTGATTCTTGCCAAGGTTAAGAACTAGGGATTCCAGTTTTAAGTCTTTATAACCATAGTTTGAGTTCAATCTTAGCAAATTGTAACTCTCCTTAGAAGGGTGAATCTATCTATGGAGTACTATTTTACTTTTTATAAAATTCAATTTTGACCTAGTTTTTGGTAGGGTTTTTGGATCAGATTTTCAGCATAGTCTCATGTTTAAGACTCGGTGCGATGTTCAAGAACAATTTGTAAGATGGAAGAATTCAAGCATCAAAGCTTCAAAAGGATCAATACCTTATCTCAAATATCAAAAGCACTATCGTAAACACTAGTGATACTTGGTTGATTGACAATGATGACTCCAGAGATTTGAAATGATACAAATACTATCACAAACTTAAAAAAAATGCATCACTACAAGTAGAGCTTGGAGACAATTCCAAGTATGTAGTAAAAGGAGTTGGAAGATCTTCTATCCAAATAGACTCTAGAAATTATCTCCATATGAAGGATGTATTACTTGTACCAAGACTAAAGAAGAACCTACTATTCATCTCAACTTTGGAAGACAAAGGTTATGGAATTGCATTCATGGATGGTCAAGTCCTTGTATGGCCAAAATGTTTAAACATGGACTTAGAAGTAGTGATTGGAGTTCAAGAGGGAGGACTAGACAATGTAACAAGATGCCCAACCCAATATTTAACACATGATATTATCAGTCCATGTGAAATATGTAATCTAATATTTTCCCACATACATTATATATCTTTTCCATCTTTAAAGAAGATGGTCATGGGTATTCTAGAACTGCAAGAAGAACATGCTGGTATTTGTAAAGGTTGTGAACTTGGAGAGAATATCAAAGGCTCCTTTCGAAATGGTGTTAGTAGATCCAAGGGGATATTGGGTCTTATGCACTGAGATGTTTGTGGAACAATGTCAATTTCATCCTTGGGTGGATTCTTATACTATGTAACATTTATTGATGACTTCTCCAGGAAAACTTGGATCTACTTTATGAAAAACAAAGATAAAGTTTTCAGTAGGCTCCAAGAACTCAAATCTCATGTAGACAACCTAACATGAAATAATATTGAAATTTTGAGATTAGATAATGGAGGACAATTCACCTCCAATGATTTTTAAGATATTTGCAAAGAAGAAGAGATTAAGAGGGAGCTAATAGATCCTTACAACCCTCAACAAAATGGGTTTATGGAAATGAAGAATATATCTATCATAGAATCCATGAAATAAATGATACATGATCAAAATATAACTATTTTATTATGGGCAGAAGCCATTGTCACTATAGAATATGTTCAGAACATAAGTCATCATCAAATATTGGAAGACAAGACTCCATAAGAAGCATTTGCATGAATGAACCGACAATTAATCCACCTAAGAATATTTGGATGTTTAGTATACATCAATGTACCAAAGGATAAGAGAACAAATTTAGACCCTTATGGAAAGAAATGTATATTTGTGGGGTACAACAAAACTTCTAAAGATTACATGATTTATATTTCAGGGCAGTGCCATATTGAAGTCAGTTGAGATGTTACATTTGATGAAGAAGTATCCTTCAAAAGATACATAGAATTAAAAATGGAAATTGATGATGAGGGGAAAGAGGCTCTAAGAAATGAGGATACACAACCCTATGACCCATATACACATTCCTCAGACCCTCATCATGAATATATAGAGCCTACAGAACTAGATCTTGATTTTTGCAAGAAATGGCCAAGATGAACTTGTGACACCTTGTAGGATGTGGATAAACATGCATCTCCTAGGGGCACCTTTAGGTAAATAAAAACACCTCAAAAATTTTCAAGCTACATGGACCTAATGAGTGATATTATTTATTTTGAACCTTCTAGTTATGATGAGGCAACAACATAACAAGTATGCAAGGATTCCATGATGGAGTAGTATCAATACATCATGAATAATGTTGTATGGAAAATTGTTCCAAGGACTTAAGGGAATCTAGTGGTAAATTCCAAATGGAACTACAAAATCAAGCATGTAGCAGATGGAAGCATAAAAAAATACAAGGAAATATTTTTGTCAAGAGGATTCTCCCAGAAAGAGGGAGTAGACTATGATGAGACATTTTTTCTATTTTACAGGTACACCTCTATAATATCTATCATTTATCTTGCTTTAGCAATGGGATGGAAATTACATCAGATGGATGTAAATACAACATTCCTCAATGGTGTGATTGAGGAAGAAACGATACATAGAGAAACATCAAGGATTTGAGATACATGAGAAGGGAGTGTCATATGTGCAGGTTGAATAAGGAATTGTATAGGCTCAAGTAAGCCCCTAAGAGCTTGGTATGCTTGGATTAACTGTTATTCGTTTAGCTTGGGTTTCACCAAGAGTGATGTAGATTCCAACCTTTAGTACAATGTTGTTAATGGTGATCCAATAATTTTTGTATTGTATGTTGGTGATTTGTTCCTTACAAGAGTATTCTAGATTATAGACGAGTGTAAGGAGAAGTTCGATTCTGAATTCAAAATGAAGGACCTTAGCCTAATGCATTACTTCTTGGAACTATAAGTATGGCAGAAACTAGATGAGATATTCATTATCCAAGGAAAGTACATTGCTGACATATTGAGGAGATTTGGGATGATGAATTGCAAATCCATGACCACACTAATGGAAGGAATATGAAGAAGCTGAGTGATTCTACTTCAGATTTAGATTTGGTGGATCCCACAATGTATAACGAGTTTATTTGATCATTGATGTATCTGTTTAGTACCATACTAGATATTTTATTTGTAGTAAACACCCTAATCCCATTTAATAATGCAAGATCACTTACAAAATAAAACCCTTCCTCTTAATTACTATGATAGTGTTTGGTATTACACCACTCAACATAAGGTCAACCTTTCAATCTTTAAATGTAATGCCCATGGAAATTTTAAGGATCCGTAATTTTCTTAAAGTGTAGAAACCTTGGTGAATCTTACTAATTCTTAAATTTCCTACCATAAAATATTTGAATATATTTTAGTAAAAATATTCAACTTTGAAAATAATCTATATAATTTTTAGACAATTTTGGTGTTGTTTAAAGTAAAATATTTGATCTTGTGGAATTTGGGAAAACCATTTGAGAAAAAAAATGGATTTTTTTTTTTTGGGGGTGGGGTGGGCACATCGAAAATTAGCCCATGGGATAAATTTATCCCTTAATATTTCCCATAGTAAGGTGTATATAGTAATTTTGTTATACAACAAACAATTTCAATGTCCCAATTCAATTAGAACTAGCGCTTAACAATTTTCTACATAATACATTTTCAAGATGGTGACACTTAAGCATAGATAGCATAAACAAAATTACCATAAGATAAATTGATATACTAACACTATTTTAGAAATTCATCAAATATGTCAACTCATCAATTCCCTATAATATTTTAGATGGAGGTCTTTTTCTCTGCGAAGGAGGACAATCCTAGGGTTAGGGTTAAGGTCCTCTAAAACATGCATATAACATATTTCTCCTTGATTACAAGTGTTATTCTATAATCAATAGAGTCATTATAAACATAAATAAATTATTCTTTAATATTCATGTTTCTTTCCTAATGATTTTCTTAAATATGTAGGCCTCTTTCTTCATTATACACAAAATACATGCTTATACAAAATGGAATAAAACAACATAGATCCATCCTAAACATGGATCTTTCAAACACCGAGAGGCATCCAATTTGTTGAGGTGTTATTTTTTTTAATGACATTTTATTTGGTTTTACATTTTTATTTTATGAGTAGATATGGATTTTTTTTAATTATTTTGTATTCAATTTTTTTTTTTATCTTATTAGCTGACATAAAAAAATTAATTAATTTTTATTTTTGGTACATAACATTAGTTCATTAGATTTAGCATTACACATCTACCCCATATTGGGTTGTAAGCACCTCGCTAGTCTCGGTGCAAATATATGTACTCATATTCTTGAGTCCAAAACATGATACAACTCATCATATGATAGAGGTAAATATATCACATCAATATTCAAGATCATTTATTTCCCTCAAGCATATTCATTTCGGCATTATATCCATATGACTATCATGAAGCATATCCAAAAGTTTGCAAATTTGAAGCTAAATATTGTTCTCTTTCTCCTAGTCTATATTTATTGCTCATATATATAGTTTTATTTAATTTTTACTAGTGTGAACAATTCATGACATTTACCAAAGATTGTCAAAGTGAGACCTATCACAGTCACCCTACAAGGTCTTTATGAGTTTATAGAGTAATAGGAGAAACATAAGAATAAAGAGAATATCAACTTCAAACAATTTTTTAAGTCATGCTTGATAATAAGTTTTCATCCTTTGAATACAAGATTAAAAAACAAATAGACAATAGCATAACAATGTCGTAGAATAAGCTACAGAAATTAGAGATTACATATCAAGAAATGAAAAAACAAATCCAAGAAAATAAAACCAACCCAACATGGAGATATTGATAATTTAGAAAATCTTAAGATGAAGAACAAGATTAAAGATATAGAAGAAAGGAGAAATAACAATATGGCGATTAATAACTTGGAAGGTAAATTAGATATCAAACCCATTAAAGAGGAAATTAATAAGAAATCATAATTAGACCATGTATGTAACAAAAGAGCCTTGAACATTGTAATTTTTTGTTTTAAGGAAGAGGCAAAAGAAGATGCACTAGCTATAGTCAAGGAATGACTGCATAATAAGTTACAAATTGAAACTACATGTCTCATAGAAGCAAAGAGGTTGGGAAAAGTAATTGATAATAAAGGGAGGGTAATATGAGTTAAGGTTAGCTCTATTGACCATAAATATGGCATACTTAGTAACAAATTGCTTCTAAAAATATTATGAATATTTATAAATGAATATATCATTCTATAATATCGA
This sequence comes from Pseudotsuga menziesii, assembly GCA_001517045.1. NCBI lineage: Eukaryota > Viridiplantae > Streptophyta > Pinopsida > Pinales > Pinaceae > Pseudotsuga > Pseudotsuga menziesii. The sequence goes on along the minus strand of LPNX010619855.1, from coordinate 279,743 downwards.
GTTGTTAATGTTCTCCATGGTTCTAGAATCGGGAAGACACTATGCAGATCATTCTATTATATGTGTTCATGACCTAGGGAGATATGGATCCATCGTAGCCCTAATTAGTCATGTATGTTGACTATATGTATATTGAGATTGGATGCTTACCCTCGTCCAATCATGTGTTGATCGGAGTGGTGGTAGGCTAGAGGTCACATTGCGTACTTTCTATGTGGGAGTGCTATGTAGCGGGAGTAATCTATTATTATAGAGTGAGATGACGTTTTTATTTTACAAGGAGATATTAACTCCTTTTTTATTAGACAAAGTCTAATATTATGTTGAAATTGACAATTGGCTCTAGGAAGTGAGTGAGACTTTGTAGAGTATGGTAAAGTCAACATTAGAGCTCTTGTGAAGAATGTGACTACATATGAAGAGACATCAATGAGGATAAATTTTCTATGATGAATAAATATCCATGAATGCAAGGCAAACCATTGAAGATGTTCTAAAGAGAATTGAAGAAGCTCCAAGAAAATAGAGACAAGATGGCAAGTTGGTTTAAAAGCAAATAAAAGTGGAAGATCAAAATAAGAAAGTTGTCCCAGTGAAGGAAGACAACTCAACCACATTTGAGTAAACTTATAGTGAATGGAAGAATATAAATAGAAATCCTCTCACCTCATTTGAACACACTCTCAACAAAAAATCTTTTCTCTCCACTTGTGTCAATCTCTTAGAAGGCCTAGGAAAAGTCAAGAAGAAAATTTTTAGGGTTATCTTATTCTCTTGGAAGACCTGCTACCCTTTCTATGGTTTCTTGTGAAGGAGGTAGAACCTATCTTATATTTGGTTCCATCTTCATGATTTGTATTGTCCTTATATTTTATTGATTTCTTATGAGAAAAGTTTGATAGGTTTTCTCCTTATTGGGTTTCCCAAGATATAATATTTGTGTCTCTTGTGCATGGCTATCACTAGTACATAATGAGATATAAGTAACAAAAAAAATGACCAAAATCCACATATAAATGACCACTTTTAATTTGGCGATCACTGTGTCTAATTTTTGATCTCTTATTACGCGGCAAAAAATGTGGTCATATTTAGTTTGGTCATTTATAGCTTTTCATCTGGTGATTAATTTTGTAGTATATTTGGTCACATAATTAGTTATTAATTGCCACAATTAATGACCAAATTAATAACAAAAAATATGACCAAATTAATGACCAAAAGACAGCTATAAATGACTAATCTAAATGTGACCTCATTTTTTGTCATGTGATAAGAGACCGAAATATAGCCACAAAAACTGACATTTGGTTGTTTATATGCGATTTTTGGTCATTTGTTTGGTCACTTATCTCCCATTTGTTGGTCACTTATCTCTCATTTTTGGTCACTAATTTAGTTTTTTTTAGCAATTTAATATGCAAATATTCACTCATTTATGTTGATAGGGTATGGAGGAATCGAACCACCAATATCCTTACTGTATGGAAGCATGTAAGGTCAGTGCTCTTCCATTGAGCTAGTACCCTGAAGTATCTACAATACTTACATCACACAGTCATCGTTGAAATAAACATCTGGTGCCCTAAATTTGTCCAAATTTTAATTAAAACAAAATCCATGTTAACTTTGAAAGAAGACATTAAACATAAACAACATAAACTATGTGAACAATAATCATTCTAAAGGATATGCTGGAATGGACTTCCTCTTTTAAAATTTTAACAGTATGAATAATTTTAGTAGAATGTAAATGCATGCAAAATTTGAAAGAAGGAAATAAACATAAATATCATAGACTATGTCAACAAAAATCATTCTAAAGGCTACACTGGACTGACCTTCCTCTATTAAAATTTAAAAATTAGAAACAACTAGACATTCACAACTAAAAAATTGTGAAACAAATGAAATTTTATTTTCTAATTGCATACCATTCAACACAGATTGTATGCACATGTGTAACATCTGATGGAATTGATTCTTGCTCTATTATAGAGCTTCCATTGTTGTAGTGCATCATCTTCCCTACAATATGGAAAATGCATTGTTACTTAGAAGTTTGGAAAACCCCATAGTTTCAAATTTATCATCACTGATAACAAAATGCAATGTAGAATCACCTCTGAGTTATCAGAAGTTCGAGAAAAAGCACAAAAAACTTATCGTTTAATTTACTAGGTTTAGTTATGCAACAATTTCCATGGTTCAGTGAGCACATCTCCAAAATTACAGCTTGTGCAGTTGGTCCAAGACTACCACCATTGTTAATATCTTGGACATCATGTTGATGCTTTGGTGTTAGGTTGATAATAGAGTCTGTCATGTCACCATTTTGAACATTTTTGTGAACATCCACATGATATTGGTGTTGCTGGTATGTTAATTCGATACCAATTTGGGACTTCACTTCAACAGAATTGTATGGATCATATTTATGAGTAGGTAAGCAAAACACTACATTAAATATAACAATTGATGTGAAAACGAACTCCTTGTCTGCATCATTAGGATTGATCTTGCCACTTTCACAACCAATAATAGAATCACTGACATGAGAGACAATTTCTTTAGTTAGAATCTGGTAGTTTTTAGTTTGGAGTTCCTTTGTGGTTCTTTTATGCAAGCTTCCTTTACATCCTTTAATCCTCCTCTAGAATTGGGATTCATATTTCTATGTACCTTTCTTCCATGCCAAATGTTTCCACTTTCTTGGTAATCCCAGTTTGTTTTAAATATGTCTTCTCCAAAACATATTCAGGTTCAATAATTGCATTGGTTAGATTATTCTTTCAAGCTTTATTTGAAGCTTGCCTAATTTCCAAGATATGTGTATATAAAATTTCATTTACTGATATGTTTGTACATGGAATGGGGGATGCAAAAGTATATTCTATTGTGTTGTATTCAACAAATCCAACATCATTTAATTGGTCAATTTCAAAATTTCCTTTATTTAAGCCATTAGAAAGCAATACACCATCGTTTTGTATCTCTTTTCATGGTGACACAACCACCTATGATAATTTTTGGATTTGCATCTGCTAATAAAAAATGAATTAGAAACCAAAAAAAAAATATATTAAGAACTCCAGCCCAAACACTCGAAGAAACTTAATTCCATTACCAAATACTTGTTGTTTTATAGGGATAGATTTGAGCTTTGGTGAATATGACATTTGTGTGCATTCAAATGTGCTACTATCAAAGGTGTAATTAACTGTAATCCCAATATTTACTTCATCCTACATGACAAAAGATCAGAACCAAAATTTTCAAGGAAATGGTAACAAATTTAACCCACCCACTCCTATCATAAAGACAATAATATTGAATACCAATAAATAAACTAGGGTAAGATATTATGTTCTTTGCACATCAAGACTTATGTTGCAAAATAGACCAGGAATATGAGTTGTTTCTATCATTTTATGTGTGCCTTTTCTTTGTAAACTAACACTATATAAAACCCATTTTCATTTCCAAAGCTAGTCTTGCTAATGCATAGGGAAATATCATCCACTTACTGAAATCTAAGAGTTAAAATTCCTAAATTTTTCATGAAAACCTTGGTTGGTCCACATTCATTTCCATTAATAGTATCCAATGTAAGACAAAATGCATCATTCCTTTATTTTACAAGGCATTGACATTAGGTATAATATACTCACACTCAAAAGTTTTTGATGAAATCCTTCATCATCTGAATCCTTTAGATCACTAAAGGAAGGGCGCACATGTGATTCTTGTGTAGGTTCAGTTCAAGCAGACCAAAGAAGGTAACAATTCAGTTCAGGAAGCACCAAGAAGGTCACAACCCAGCTTAGGATTTCATGGTTCATACTTGTTGGCCCTCAAATAGGTCACACCCAGCCTAACAGTCCAACAAGAGGTCATGGATCAGATCCATGAATAGAACATAGGCCACGTCCCATCCAAAAAGGAATACACAGGTCACGACTTATTCTAGACAGACCTAACGGGTCAAGTCTTAGTCTAGGAGCATCACACAGGTCATGGATCAACCCAAAAGGCAACATACATGTCATAACTAGCCGTAAATAATTTTGGCAGATGCAAAAGCCATGTTTCTTTGTAGAAGTATTTTTACTAGTCAAATATTTTTGCACATGTAGAGAACTATATCCATGTTTGTATAGATTTTAAAATTACCACACCCATGGATACAATCAAATATTGTACACCCTTCTACTAGTTTCATAGAAACCTTGGGAGATTGTTCCACTAGAAATTTTCAAATGTATATCAATCACAATAGAGCGCAATCTATTTTTCTGAATTTGGGTTTCTTTTTTTCCGTTGTGTGTGCTTTCTCAATGGATTCTTATTATATGTTGGCCTATTTTGCAATTACAATGTAGATTATTTATTTGGTTGCAATAACATTATTGGATTAGTAATTAAAAATACAATGAACTATTTCATGTTATGTCATGCAAATCTATTGTAAATATGTCAAAATGATTTGATTTATAATAGCATTGATTATTTGGTTATTAAGGATAATAACATGATTAACAATCTCTATATGCATTCCCCAACTATTGCAATACCAGGAATATCATCAGACCAATGGTAGTGTAGGAAACCATGAATGGAGAGTGTTGTTAGAAGGACATATGCCCAAATAATCCAATGAGACTTCTATTAAGACAATTGGGAAAAATTAATCCCATTCCTTACCCTGTAGATGGTTGGTTTTCTACCTTATTTATGTGATACAAGTTTATAAATGTAATTGTGAGACAGAACCCCAACAAGCTAGTACTAATGAAACATTCTCAAGATACAAGATTTTAATGTAAATGTGAGAGAAACTCAACAAAATAACATTATTTCCTTGAACTCAAGCAATCATACCAATTCCTTGAATACATAAGCCTATACAAGAAAATCCATATCTAATGAACAAAGACTATGATGCATCAAACCATATGCCCCATTGTGATAATGAAATAAAAAGAAATGTCTAACCTCAAATGTGATTTGAATAAAAATTGCACCATGATGAATTTACCAAAGAGAAGCATCTCCAATAAATAATGATCTATGGTATTGATATCCACCCACATAGTATATACATTCAAATAAAAAAATGACTCACTTGAGTGATAAAAATACCACATCTCCTTGTTTCTAGTTGTACTACAGGTTAATAGCTAAATAATTTACATACCTTTTAGGATCTTCATCATGAGAGTGCACCGATGGAGAGCTTAGTCAAACCAACTTTCATTCCATCATACCTAGTGCTATGTCGCTTGAAGTGAATCCTAACATTAAATTATTGATAAGTTAGAGTCAATTGAAGTACATATGATACAGTTCAATTCTTCCATTCCCATGAAGTATGCTGAGAATGTTATTGTTATATATCCCCTTCACCAAAACATGGATCTAACCACAAAATGTCTTTAATCGCTTTGCATCCTGCACAAATCTTGCAATCTTGCAATTGCTTTGCACATAGCATAGAAAAAAATGATAAACAAGTTAGTAGACAAAAATTGACTTAAATATAGACCAACAAACACAGTTACTTTACGAAAACAAAAAATATGATAGATACGATACATTAGAGACAAGCACCAAATCCAATCAACCTAATAACGAGCTTTAAATTCCATTGAATGTACTGGCATGAAAAAGCTACATCAAATGGACATGGTAGAAAAGGATGAAAATATCATTTCTTATTAGAAAATGATAATGCTGAAAATTATTCCATTCACTGAAGCTTCTAAAAATATCAAACATATATAACTATTTATTAGTATCATAACTACATCCTATGGAAGAATGAAAAAGAAAGTGAGCAAGCAAGTAGAGTTGATGTTGCAACATTTATTTAAGAAAATCAAGCGTACTACTGGAAAAAACTATCCCCATTCTTTGTTGTAGAGACGTGGATAAAATTTTGATACATGTGATATAAAGCGTCTTTCCATTGCATAAACTAACTACTCCTTTGAAGGGTTAGGATATACTTCAACTTGTTTAAAAATCATCCAAAGGAATCTATCTCAATGTAAACTCCAAGTTGATAGACAAAATTGTGAATTCAATTTAAACTTTAATGTTAAAAATATTTCTCCGTGAGAAAATTAAACTCACAAGATTGAAGTGCCTTCAATATCTCCACATGGATATTGTTTCCAATTTGTTGAGGTTAACTCTTTGTACCATTGGCCAAGAAAATCACATGTTGTTCAAGGGAATAGTAAAAATACTTGCAATACAAGTTACATTATCCCCCCCACACAAATAGACACAAGCATAAAAATCGTTACTGAAAAATTTGAATATTCCTGCAAATTTAAAATATTTCTAGATACCCAGAACTAAAAGAATGACAATACAATAGTCTAAAATTGTTTTACCAACATTCCATGTGAATATTTTGAATCTGCATACTACAAGTCACTGGAATTGTTATGGCCAACAATTTTGGACACATAGATTTCTAGTTTATGATACCGAACTCTCAACTTGTAGGGTTTCAAAAACTCTTCAGGATCTACAACAAACTAAATACTATCAAACCAACACTAAGTGTTCCATAACTGGTATACGGGATCAACTAAAGTAAATATGCTGGAAGCAATTCATACTATAAATTATAGGTCTAATTGGGAGACTAGAACATGGTATGAAATAAATATTTATACCCACCTAAATTTGAGCTACTCCAGAATCTGTTCTCATAATCATTTTTGTCCTCTTCTTCGTGGCCAGTTGGAGATTCAATTACACTAAGCACATTATGTTGTATCTTTAGTTCTTCCCCATTCTTGAGAAATTTAAATTTAAGACACATCAAGGAGCTTAAATAAAATGACCCATGTACCAAAATAAACTGAATACCTCAATACAAACACAACATAAATATCAAATTTCAACTCAAATGGAATAGTATATTACCTTTTTCTTTAGTGGATTCTATAAAATTGCTCTTTCCTTCATATGATCAATGCTTTAACATGTTTGATGTAGATTCTTCATGACAAAATATTCCATATGATACCTTAGGTTGAACATTTTTACCTTTGGTTGGTTCTGACTTATTTATATTATCAACTTGCATTCTTCTAATCCATGTCTTGATTCTTTTGTATTCATGAGAAGAACCATAACAACTAAGGATCACGTTTATGGTTACTGTATCAACTAAATGTCCACAAATCTCAACTAAATTAAGGGTTCCTTCCATTTTTTAAAAATGGCCACATATTCCATGGGCATAGATAATACATTTAAAATCATTTGGGAATGGCTTATATCGAGAATCCTCCATTTCTCTTAATATTTCCTCTGCATCATTGAGAAGACTCATGACTGACAATTCACTGATAAGTGACTTGTACCTAGTTGCATCAACTGATCTATGAGGAAGGTATTTTAAAAGTTTACATGTTGAAAGAATATGATATTTCAACCCACATTTTGAGTAATACTCTATCAAAGAACAATATAATTTAATCTTATCCACAATATTCAATTTTTCATTTGCCTCCAAATGAAGAGAATGAGCTTCATCATGTTGTTCATATTTTTCAAGCAATGCAATCATGTGTGCATGTAACTATTGAAATATTGTAACTTCAAAGGATACTCTAAATGTATTTTACTAATGTACCCCAAGGGAGATGTATTATTCCTCCGTCGGGATGTTACTATTGTATTTGGTCATCATAGAGTCATGAGGTAAAGCCTCCATTGTAAGTCGGGTGAATAGTACCGTAATGAATACAATATAATATTGTTTTGAGTCTTCCTAAGTGAATTCAGCCCAGTCAGTTAAGTGGGGCCAACTTGTTAGGTTAAAAGTCAAGTGATAAAAATATTATAAATACAGGAGTTGTGTTCCTCATTTGAACACACACCCACTTGTCTATAGTGCATAGGAGAGAGAGAGATATATATATATATGCTGGGAGAACGTGCACCTATCTGAGGTCTTGTCTTTTACTTTTCATACATCTTATACAAATGAAGTTTTGTTGGGTTTCCTTCCTTATGAGGGTTTCCCAAGATAAATATTTGTGTTCTTTTGTGTGGATGTACTTGTCTATCTTTCAGTGATCCTTTTTCATATGGTTATGATATTATAATGCTAAATGTTATCAGATATTGTATAACCATTAAAAAATTAACATAGTGTCATAGATTCCCTTAAAGAAGTCTTTGTGCAGCTGAAACACTGCTACAACTACAACTATTGAAGATTAGGGTTTCATGCTTGAAACCCTAGAAGAAAAAAACTATTCATGTTGGGACTTTAGCTACAACTCGCGATTGGAAAAGGTTTAGGAAATGAAAATTTTACAGGACGAATATGAAGTCTTGATGTACCCTATATAAAATTTTCAGCCTCATATTCAATATAATATAGGAGATATGATTCCTTCAACTTAGGGTTCTAGCCCCTCCTTGAATTCATACTTAATGGGTGACATAGGGAGAATTGCTATATATAGGGCTAGGAAGGTACAAATTAAATTTAGAAAGATGCCGCAAGATAGGGAAAAAATGTAGTTTATGTGGTAAAAGTTTCATACCCCAAAGGTGAAACAATGACACGTGGCAATCTGTACAATTTCTCTATGTTGAACAGTCCCGAAATAAGTCACCTTGAGAAAATTTGCATAAGTACCGATTGGTGAAACCAATTCTTCTCTAACCTATGGGTTTGAAAATAACATAGACCAGGATACCTTGGTGAAAATTTGAATACCTAGAGGAGAAGTAATTTTGGAGATACAACAGAAACAAGATCAGGAAATTATGCAGAAGAAATTGAAGAAAACTAGGGCATCAGATATTTTGCAGTTCTATTCACAGTTTTGGGAAAATGAGTATTATTCTTAGCTCACCTTGAGGAGGCACATATGTATATCCAATCAGATATTAAATATACCTAAGTTTAAAATTATGGTTTCTCTATCAAACCCTAAGTCCACCAGAAGCCATATTCCTGAAAATTTCTCAAGCTAGCATCAAGCTGAAGCAATCTCATTGGTAAGTTATGTCCTCTCTATTTCCATTTGAGGTTCTAATTTTTACATTGATGAAAAATAGTACCAATTTTGAGAACAATATTGAAGAATTCGAGAACCTCTGAGCATGGAAGTATAGAGTGCTTCTCATAATTGAAGAAGCATGACATTGAGAACTATGTCAAAGAAGAAGCTGTAGATTGAGAGGGAGATGAAGACAAAGCAAAAGAAGGATTTAGTGAAAGCCAAGAGGATTATTTCTTCCTCCATTGGATCTCACATGTATCATCCTTGTATAATCCCAAGGATATGATTGGTACAATGGCCAACTTGTACTAAGGAAATAATATCAACATAAATATGACATTGAGGAACCAGCTAAAGAATGTGAAGATACAAAACTTAGAGACCAAGTAGTTCCACTTCACAAGGGTTTCTCAAATCAAAGGACAACTTGAAGGATTCAAATAAATACATCATGCTCACACGGATGAATATTACTCAAGTGATGAGGATTGTGAATTCTATTGGTTCCCAAAATCATTAGAAGATCCAGGACATGAGGATCAAGAAGGAGTCTACCAAACAAACAAAAGATAAGTATTTGAATTGTAATTATTTAGTTTTGTTTAAAGAAATGTATTATGCATGATATAATGGTTGCATTAATGACAATATACTACTGATATGCATGTTAAGGGTAAGTATCCCATGGTTCTAAACAACACTACATTGCTACTTATCTAGAATGAAACCTCTTTGTTGACATATTGGGATTAGTGCACAATCTCAATGATGTTATGGTAGAGATGGAAGGAATCTGGAAAACTTCTATTTATGGATAAATGTTGTATTAGTTGCATGATCATATCATTATGCATAATAATTCGTCATTATGCATATGTCTTATGAAATATTTATAACCACCCAACTAGTGTATGTGACTTGTAGGAAAGGTCGTGTACAATCACCTACAAGAAAAGAAAGATAAGACTTGTTCTGAAGAACAAGTGATGATAGTTCAAGATTCACTCCAGTAAACCTACATGAAGATGAACCTGAAGCTCCTAGGGTTAGAGAAACCATGATGGAAGAAAGAGCTTCAGAAGAATACAAGAGAATGGTAAATCCACCTCAAAAGATGGATACCACCTTGGGCATGAGAGATAATTCAAGAAAAGTATGACGAGACTTCTAAGTAAAGTAAGAGGAATCATATACACTCTAGTTATGTGGCACAGTTGAGTGACATCATTGATGCAGACCCTTCCATCTATGGAAGAAGCTATGATAAAAGAGGGTTGATCATGAGGAATGATGTCTAGGATATAGTTATGAGACTTGAAGGGAATTCTGTAGTGTCTTCCATGTGGATCTGCAAGATCAAGTATACAAAGCAAGGTTTGTCATTTGTCTTAGAAAGAGGGAGTAGACTATGGCACAACATACTCCATTGACCAGACACACTTCTCCAGTGAAGCAGAAGTATATATCGATCAAAGAGCCACATGTGTATAAAAGTATTTGTACGAGCTCAGAAGGAACCCATAGATAAGAACATCTAGTTACATAAGGAGCTTGAAGATCACCCAGAGTAATGAATATCTCAACCATTGCTAAAAGGTTGAAGATGGAAACCTATTGAAGACAACAAGCTCACATATGGGTGCAAGAGGAACTATTCAACAAAGTTCAATGATCTTGGTATCTAGTAACCTGAGATGGATACATAAGAACATCAGTAGCAGAGGATGATACATGTCACTTCAGTATAGAATGTTTCAATACCTAGAGTAAAAAATGTAGAGGGAAGATGAAGCTTCACTTCAGGGGGAGTGACTACAGAAGATCTCCGAGTTTGACATGGCATGATAGGATGGACAACTTCTTGGTGGGCTAAGGATTTACCAAGAGTAAAGTGGGTGCCAACCTTCAAGGTTGAATGTAGAATACTGGGATATGTCAATGACCTAACATGATGAACTCATTGTAGATGCAAAGAGGAAGTGTTGAGGCTAGAAATAACACCTCAAGATGCTTGGGATCAGGTATGATCTCATGAAGAGGATGAGTACATTACAACATGTTCATCCTGTAGTGAAGCAATGTGGCTTTGCAAAGTATGCTATGGAAATATTAAGAAGGTTTGATATGTTGGATTGTAAAGCCATGGCCACACCCATGGATACCAACCTGAAATTGTTATCTAATGAATCATCAGAGTTAGTGGATGTGACTTAGTATAGACATATTACCGGGTCGTTGATGTATCTGATGAATACTAGGCCAGAAATATGGTTTGCTATGAACACCCTGAGTCAATATCTAATTAAATCCTAGGTGTGTTCACCTAATAGCTACAAAGCATTTTATAAGGTACCTAAAAGGTACACTAGACTTTTGACTATACTATGATAGAGATCATGACTACAGATTGTATGGATATATAGATTCATAATTGGAAGGAATTGTATGAGACAAAAAAGGGCACCTCAGGTGGATGTTATTGTCTGGGATCCACCATGATCTCATATTTTAGTAAGAAACAATCCAATGTTTCTCTTAGCATGACTGAAGTAGAGTACATAGCAGCTTACTCTTCTATTTGAGAAGCCATATGGATTCAGAAGCTGATATCAGGACTATTTGACCTGGAGTTGGATATTATAGTGATTCTACGTGACAACCAGAGTTGTAAAAAAATTATAGAGAATCCTTTGTTCCATGATAAATCAAAGCACATAGAAATCCAATATTTTTACATAAGGGAGCTATAAAAATCCAGTATGTGAGTATCGATGAGAAAGTGACCAAGCTTTTTTTACAAGCTTGGTGTATTTCAAAAAGACTTTCCTCGCAAGGAGGAACAGTGATGATGATACAGACTTTCCTCACAAGGAGGAACAATGATGATGATATAGAATTTCCTCATAAGGAGGAACGATGAATATATGGACCCTTCTCGGAAAGGAGAAACCGGTCAAAGATATAGACTCTCTTCAGAAAAGAAGAACAAGTTGAAGATATAGACTCTCTTCGGAAAGGAAGAACAAGTCGAATATATAGACTCTCTTTGCAAAGGAAGAACAAGTCAAAGGTATAGACTCTCTTCGGAAAGGAAGAACAAGTAAAATATATGGGATATCTTCGAAAAGGAGGAAGAGGTTGAATATATGGACTCTCCTCAGAAAGGAAGAACAAGTCAAATATATGAACACTCCTCGGACAATGGGGGAGCAGTTTATTGATATAGATCCTCCCTATGAAGGGGGAGTGATGATGAGACTGACATTGATGATAGTGATTATCTAGTATGAAAGAGGCCAAGTGTGCTTGAAGATGCTGATGAGGTTTGGCATTCACGTGTGGAAGATAGTATCCTCTCTTGAGGATGGTCCTATGGGAAAGAGTACTCTTCTCCTGAGAGTGGTCCTTATTGGCTGAGGATGGTCCTGTAGACATTACTATCACATGGAGAGTGTACCTACATTCATATGTAGATGTCATAGAATAACACTCGCTTGCAAGTGTTCCTATCCTTAATGCTAAGGATGCTCTATGATGAGTCCTCAAGGACACTAGATCTATAGTAGCAGATGTTATTCTCACATGGATAGTGTACTGTAGAATAACACTCGCTTGCAAGTGGTCCTAGACTTAATGCTAAGGATTCTCTACGATGAGTCCTCACGGACACTAGATCTACAGGTGTAGATGTTACTCTCTCATGGAGTGTGTACCATAGAATAACAATTGCTTGCGAGTGGTACTAGCTTTAGTGTTGAGGATTATCTACAAAGAATCCTTACAGACCTCATTGTCTAACAATCACATGGAGTGGTCCTAGATTTAGTGCTAAGGATTTCCTACAACGAGTCCTTACGGATTCCATATCTGTAGTGGAAGGTGTTACTCTCGTATGGAGAGTGTACCGTAGAATAACACTCTGTTGCGAGTGGTCCTAGATTTAGAGTTGAGAATGCTCTATGATGAGTCCTTGCAGATGCCATAGTCTAAAACTCACATGGAGTGGTCCTATATTTAGTGTTGAGTATGTCCTATGATGATTCCTTATTGACACCAGATATGCAGTGGCAAATGTTACTCTCACATGGAGAGTGTATCGTAGAATAACACACTTGCGAGTGGTCCTAGATTTAGTTCTAAGGATTCTCTATGATGAGTCCTTTTGAACATTGTATTCTAACACTCACATGGAGTGGTCCTATATTCAATCATGAGTATTTCCTACGATGATTCCATATGGACGACAGGTCCTGCATTCACGTGCAGACAAGATCTACATTCAATTGTAGACGATTTAGTTGGTCGATATGATGGACCCTCCTCATTAAGGGGGAGTAGGCTGACGAAGGATTGCATCATCCTTGGACCTATGTCCTAAAGTGATAGGGATTAATCATCCTGCAAAGAGATCACTCATATTGCAGATATTGTGGTGGAAAAGGATAAAAAATATCAAAGTGCTATGGAAAAGGATCGATAAGATCGAAGTGCTTCTTCAAAGGATCAATAAGATTGAAGTGCTGCTACAAAGGATCAAGAAGATCGAAGTGATTTTGGAAAGGATCGAGAAGATTGAAGTGTTGTTGCAAAGGATAGAGAAGATTGAAGTGCTGCTGCAAAGGATCAAGAATATCAAAGTACTACTACAAAGGATCAAGAAGATCGAAGTGTCGTCATAAAGGATCAAGTGATCATGTGTTGCAGAAGATAAAGACTCAGTGTTGTAGAAGAGAATGTTCCAGTACTGAATACATTGAAGAGTAACTGTTCCAGTTACTGATTGTGGAAACTTCCTATGTCGTATAGATGTATCACGTTGATAATGTTGCAGATGCTCTCTCTTTTGTTACTCCTATAGTTGATGATGATATTGTCAGTAGAATACCCTCATCATTAAGGGAGAGTGTTGAAATATTGTAACTTCAAAGGATATTCTAAATGTATTTTACTGATGTACCCCAAGGGAGATGTATCATTCCTTTGCCGGAATGTTACTATTGTATTTGGTCATCATAGAGTCATGAGTTAAAGCCTCCATTGTAATTCGGGTCAATGGTACCCTAATGAATATAATAGAATATTGTTTTGAGTCTTCCTAAGTGAAGTATTCCCAGTTAGTTAAGTGGGGTTGACTTGTTAGGTTAAAAGTCAAGTGAAAAAAAGAGTATAAATAGAGGAGCCATGTTCCTCATTTGAACACACAATCTCTTGTGTATAGAGCATAGGAGAGAGAGAGGGAGATATTTGCTGGGAGAAGGTGCACTTGTCTGGGGTCTTTTCTTGTACTTTTGATACATCTTATACAGAGGAAGTTTTGCTGGGTTTTCTTCCCCACGAGGGTTTCCCGGGATAAATCTTTGTGTTCGTTTGTGTGGTTGTATTTATCTATATTTCACTGGTCCTTTTTCATATGGTTATGATATTATAATGCTAAATGTTATCAGATCTTGTATAAGCATTAAAAACTTAACAATAACTTTGTGTTCCACTTGTACCAATCAGACTCTTTAATTGCACGATACATTTGCACTGCACAACATTGTATATATTTAGTTACATTGTACAACACCAAGAACTATAGAAAACATGAAGAAAATGGGAAGGATAGTTCAATTAGTGGGATATCAGTATTGGTTTTCAAGAAAAGTTAGCTCACATAGCAAACTAGGCCAATACCAAAATCATTAGCAAGTTATGGGTCTAAAAACAATCTATAAAAAAGGTAAAATTTGATATCCTAGAAAAACGTTAATAAAAACCTAAAGTTGAAATCATAACAAAATTGGATGATTTGAAAAACATAATGGATGGAGAGGCAAATATAACTACATACATACATTTTCTAATGTATAGATGTGTGCATGTTTAATATGAAATCTGAACTGAATCCATCTGTAAGCAACATGTTTTATTTTATGTTAAAACTTTTCTAATTTCAGTTATATTCTAGAAAATAAAAATTTAATTTCCTCTTTTTAAGAGGAATCGGGTTTTATCCAATTAGAAGAATGGACTAAGCTGTGTCTTTTCCACCCTTAATATATTTAGAATAATTTATCTTCTTAACTTAGTTCAACCGTTTGCCATGCTTTGGATGAGATTTAAATTTTTCGAGGCAAAAGTTGTCTAGTATGATAAGGCCCCTCTCCAAATGAATAATAGATATAAATGATATTCTTTGTTAAGGGACAAACCTTCCTTAGACCTGCAACATGGAAATTTACAATATAGACATATGCTTAGCACCGAATGATAAATGAAATCCTACTCAATCAGCTAAAGTAATGTCGCTATCAAGTTTCGTTATCTTAGAAAAGGACAAATATTGCCACATTGATATGGAAATTCATATGCCCAATTCCCAAACATCCCCATGTTACCCTATACCATCCATGGTCCATCACTGTATTCGTCACTAAATCAATCCAATATGAAATAATTCAATAATATTTCACCAATACCATATGACCATCGGAGAAAAATGCCATTTTCACTCCCTTAGAGCTCTTCGCTCTTCTTTCTAATGAAAAAAAGTGAAATATACAATACAGTTTGGATCCAAAATTCTTACCAATTTGGAATTCCCATTGCCTCTTTATGACAAGGTAAGTAACTTTGGTGTGTCGACCACTATTTAGGGATAGACCCCACACAAGGTAAGAGCTATCATAGTGGAACACCATAACCAAGAAATACATACCATTTTAGCCATGTGACTCATGTCTATAATTCATTTCAAACTCAATCAACCACCCTAGGATGTTTTATGATATTATTATAAATGTAAGAAGAAAAAACTGTGATAAAGTGCTAGTTTATAAAAGTATAATTTCCTCATATTACAACACATCATATCATGGTGCTTATAGGGTTTTCAAGAGTTTGTGTTTGAGTTTGAGGTCCATGCTTTTTGGTTGAGTATTTTCACTATCAGTGATACTCTCTCATCCTACTTCATTAGTTGTCATGTGTTGGACTTCAAAAACTCACCACTTTCCATAAGGAATTTGAGAGACATTTATGGCTTAATTGGAAGCTAAGGTTGAATTATTTATTACAAAGTCAAATCTAATAATTCAGAGAAACATTGTTAGTAGAGATAAGGAGAACGAGGGTCCCTCTAAAGGAGCCCTATAAATTTTCCCCAAAAATATACCACAAAGTAATGATAGTCGTCTTGATGACATCTCTTTTGATATTTTTCTTTGAATATGAGGCAATTTGTGAGAAGTAATAAAAACACACATTGCTTGGGTATTTTTTCAAACATGTACCTCCAAAGGACATGATTTGAACCTTGGTGAAACAAATATGGAAATCCCATTGATTTCCAAATTACCCATAGCCTAACTAAAGGGTTTCCCATTTTTTTGTTGTTAGTTTGTCTCATTGTGCTACCATAGTTTCTTGTAGTCCCTAGGTATGTCATAACACCCTTGTATTGATTCAAGGATTTCTCAAGCAAACAAAGTCAGGTCTAATTCCATGTGCAGGTGGAACTTCTTGAACTTTCCATGCAATTTAAGCCCTGCCTCAAATGCATCTCGAAGGTGTTAGGCAAATTCATATTCCATGAGCCAAAAAATGTGTTCTTTAACCCTTGAACCTAGAATAGACTATGTTTTAAAGTTAACTTGTCCAAGGATTTGTAAGAATTTCCTAATCCAAAGGGATAGGATGATCAAACATCCAAATAAATATATCAAGTTTCCCAATGATTGTTTTATATGCCAAACAAAAACCATAAGATTCATAATTTCTCACTTATGATCAATCCCCATCCATCCCAAGCCCCAATAAGCTATAGTCCTCTAGCTCAAGCTCAATAAGAAACTTAAGCCATGGATGAGCCCAATGATGGATGGGTTCAAGGAGTTTAGAAATGGGATCGAAATCAATATATGGTGTGCCTAGAAGAATAAGGGCCAGGATGTGGGAATTACAAGTATTCCAAATACAAATTGGTAGGATGATCAAGGTATTCCGTGAAGAAGAAATGGATTGTCTAGTTTATCCTTGGTTTGCATCAGAACCAAAATTTCTCAAATGGGATTTTGTTGCTTCTAGCAGTTCTCACAATAGAAATTACTATGGAGAAAATGGATTGGGAAATGATGTAATCAGGGGTACCTATGTTTTCCAAGAGTATTCTAATTTTCAACACGATGAAGTAACTGATACTAGTTCCATGTACCCTCCCTCATCAATGCGATGGATGAGATAGCCAACTTAAACTCTGGATTTCCTTTCTAGAATTTGTCAAAACATGAGTATTTCTCTCAACATATTGTCTGAATGTTGGAATTCTATGTCAAAAATCAAAAAATTAATTTTGAAGCATATCAAGCAAAAAGAAAACCAGTGGTTCTCCAAATGTATGATATCAGAGTTTGTAGCAATTTATGTTGTTGTACTATGAAAAGTATGTCCAAAGTATTAATATCACATGAAGATATGATCACACAAAACAAATTGTCTGTAGAGCTTATTTATTATACTTATGGTGAATACATACTTTTTATGCTTATGGTGAAGGCATACTAGAAGGGATTGATTTGCAGATTTTCCATAGGACAATTGTGTTATTTCTAAAGTGTCTCTCATTTGTATTTCCAAATTTTTACTTGCATACCTCTAAACTACTACTGAAGGGAAAAACTTTTATTCCATGCATCTCTATTGGAATGATTATATTTATAAATTATGATCATCAAACTTGCGTATTGTACTAACATAAATGATAGAAATGGAAGAAAGTTGGTTACCTTATAGTCATATGGAGCCATAACAAGTGGATCTATATGGTAATTCAACTTGTGTCTCTCATGCAGAGGTATACAAGAAGGAAATTCATGTGGGTTATGCCATTTTGTTATCCCGTGTAGATAAATATTAAATTAACCTCAGGCTTTCATGCATTTGTGCATGCCAATGATTTAGTGGAATTTCGAATAGTATTCTTTTGTTATAAACCTTTAATTTTAAAATAGATTTGAGGCCTTGATAGACATTTCTAGAAGACCTGAAACATGTAGGCTTAGTTCAAAACTTCAAATCATATTTTTTTCATCACAAATGCAAGCGTATTGACATGTGACATTACTCAGTGTGCTGTTAATATTAATGGAATTTGATAATGCTCATGAAGGGAAGTTAATCTTGTATTACCACACTCTAACCCATTCAACTTCATTACTTTAGGCCCAAGTGAAGTGTATCTAAAAAATCCCAATCATATGGAATTTCCAATGAACAACGATTAAACTCATTCATAAGAAAAAATGCATAAAAATGACAACCATTATGAGCCACCCAAATAACATGAACACCATCTTTCTATCGACTCTTTATATAAAGCACCAAAATAGGAGAAAGTTCTTTCCACCTTGGAACATTAGACGTATTGACCATTTGATTGCTAATACCGTGAATCATTTCATTTGTCACAAAGAATACAATATTTACTAAAGAATGAAATGTACTGTGTTGTGCACCAACAAGAGATTAGGAAAAAATTCAATAATTCTATCAGTGATACAACTTAAGACAGTATTTCCAAGATCAAACACAATGACAATTGGCTTATGACTCAAATATTTTCCTTAAGAATGCTTCAATGGACTATAGATATCTTCCTTTATTTTAGACCTATGAAAACTGCATTTTGTTCGTCCCACTTTCTTTGATGTGGTATGCATGTAATGTTTATTACAAAAATTTCTACATATTGGATCACTCTTTTCACTTGTGCCGTGATGCTTGTATTGCAGGAATTTGAAGGTTCTTCTCTTAAAATTTATTTCTACCTTGTGAATTTGAGTTGCTTGGAAACTCAAAAGGTGTAAGCTATGAATAAAATAAATTTATCTTATGGAGTAACCAATATTTTGCATAGAGATCTTTGTGAAATCCAAAAGGCTGCACAATTGACTTTTGTCTTGGATTTTCCTCCATATCATATGGATTTCGCATTCAACAATGAAACTCCTTGGTGTGATTATTTAACTTGTGGACCCAATTTCCATTCATGGACCTAATATATAGTTAGGGTTTTCCTTACTTGTAACTCACTCCTATTAATATATAAAAGGAAAGAGGAAAACATCTCTTAATTATTATTAACAAGATAGAGGAGAAAGTATAGAGAGAATTTAATCTCTTGTTGTATGAATCTTAATTTGGATTGATGTAGCTTTTGGAGATTGAAGAGAATATATGGTTTGATAGTGATTAGCTTGCAGTTCCCTAGATAATTCTTGATGTGCTTGTGAGAAGCTTTGATTCAGATAAGTTGTAAGGGTTTCTCATTTCTAGATTGGGATGAGGAAAATTTCCATGATTTAAAATTTTGAATATGATGACCTGAAACAAATTTTCATTTCCATCTTGGGTGAGCTGAATTGTTGTAATATAACCATTTTTCATGTGAAGTAGAAAGAGATGTGTTCTTGTCCCAAATTGTGTTGCAGATATGCTTTTTTAGGTGAATTGGTTGTTAGATTTATCAACAATAGGTATGATGCTGATATCTCATTCTAACATTCTTAGAGTAGTGCACACTCTTGACAGTATGTTATAATGGAGATAACAAGCATCCAGATAGTAACCATGTGTATGTTGTGTTGAAGCATTGACTAAGATTCCTACATACCTGTATGAACTATTGTCATCGCATTGGATTTGATTATGTAATGCAGCTAATCATTTGATAAGATTTGACTTATAGGGAAAAGATCATGTGCTATGGACTACAAGAGAAGAATGATGAGAATTGTTTTGAGGAGCAAGCGATGAACATATAGATGATGTCGATGATTGAGTGAGAGAAGATTGTTCAAAAGGGAAAATATT
Organism: Pseudotsuga menziesii; assembly: GCA_001517045.1. Taxonomy (NCBI): domain Eukaryota; kingdom Viridiplantae; phylum Streptophyta; class Pinopsida; order Pinales; family Pinaceae; genus Pseudotsuga; species Pseudotsuga menziesii. The sequence continues at coordinate 259,848 of LPNX010619855.1, read as the reverse complement.
CGAGGAATTCGACTCTCATCTTGACTATAGAAGGATGAATTCCATAATAGATTAAGCAGATGGAAGTCACAGAAGGAAGATGAGGACCTATTACATCCATATATATGTGGATACATGACCCATAATCCTAGAGGATCTCATGTGGAGATTGGAGAATGGAAGTAGAAGGATCCAACGAATGTCGATCTCTCTACTACATATGTTTATTCATTCAATAGAAAATTGGATTAATGACAAGGTATGCTAATCTTGGAGGACAAGAGATCTAGAGAGGGAGTAGGATTCTCAGCTACAGAGGGAGATGGGTGCTCAGATGTAGAAGGAGCACTACGTTCCATCACAGAGGGAGATGTGATGAGCATGATCAAACAATTATTAGCCATGTCTTTTGGCTAACAATGAGTATTCCGATGACAATACCAAATCTTCTCCCAGACGCTCTGAAATGGACTATGAAGATCTCCCATACACCCTGTATTGGGGATGGGAGACTACTCTCTTGATTCTCTTCCATATATGTGCATGAATTCAGTCATATTATTATTTCATTTATTTGCTTTTCATGACTAGAATAGGGTAGGACAAAAATGTCTTTCCCAATATATTTGATGCCTCTATTAGTTGAGATGTGTGTAGGCTCAGTATGGAACCATGGGGAGATTAGTATCATGATGACTCTCTCATTAAGAGGGAAGGTTATTGTTTCAATAATTTCTCCTAATCACTCTGAGAGGGAGTGAGTATATTGGTCCCATGATTATATCTCCCTCACTAAGAGGGAAGGTTGAGGTTTGTGTAGACACTTGTGGACCGCGCTGATGATTATGTGTGAACACTTGGTGATTATATTTGAACACTTTAGTCTTGAGTTCTTTGTGAACACTTATGGATAGTGACAAAAATTCTATGTGAACACCCGATTCCTAATTTTTGTGTGAACACTGGTGAACAATGACGGTGATTATGTATGAACACCTGAGTCCTGAGTTTAGTTTGAAGAATTATGGACCATGCCAATGATTATGTGTAACATATTAGTTATGTGTGAACACTTAGTGATTATGTGTGAACACCTGAGTTTTGTGTGAATACATGTGGTCAGTGACTGTGATTCAGTGTGAAATCCTGATTCCTACACTCATGGAAAATGATTTTGTGTGAATACTTATGGATGTTGATTATGTGTGAATACTTATGGATGTTGATTATGTGTGAACACCTGAGTTCTATGTGAACTCTGAATGATATTGTGTGAACATCATGTCCTATGTGGATTGAGGTTTTGTGTTAAACAATATGAGTTCTATGTGAACCCTGGATCATTCTTTATGAACATCCTATTATGTGTGGAGTATGGTTTTGTGTGAACCAATATGAGTTTTGTGTGGACTCGAGAGTTCTATGTGAACACATGTTCCTGTGTGGACTATGATTTTGTGTGGACCAATATGAGTTGTGTTGGAGTCTCTGGGTTGGTTCCCAACAACCCTTGTGGATGGGAATGACTTGTATCTGGGTTGGTTCCTAGCAGCTCGTGTGGCTGGGAATGACTCATCACTGGGTTGGTTCCCAACAATTCTCGTGGCTGGGAGATATTGGAGTTGTATCTAATGGTGCATGGATCTAGCACAACCTTGTGAATAAGACTCAAGGATCTATGTATTTTCTATGAGTGTGAGGCTCTAGATATGAACATTCTCACCAACTGAGAAGCTTGGCAGTGATGCAGAATGTACCCTTGCTAAGAGGGAGTGTTGATTTCGTGCATGTTCCCCAATATACTAGGTTGATATTAGGCACATTGAGCACATGCATGTTCCCTGATGTACTGGGTTGAGATGAGTCATGTTGAGTTGGTGTATGTTCCCCAACAAACTAAGTTGAGATGACACACGAGTGACTTCCTGATGTACTGGGAAAGATTGTGGAGCTAGTGCATGTTCTCCAATGAATTGGATTGAGATGACATATCGAGATTGTTGGAAGACCTTCCTTATGATATAGAGATAGTTGAGATAGTCGTGAGATATATATGAGATCCAAATATGTTCCAATATGATAATACTAATGATGCCTCCCTGGATAAGAGGGAGTGTTAGTGTAGTCGTTGCATGAGGAATCTCCTCATAGGTTGGAACAAGGAATAATACTATAAAATGTATCTTATTGTGCATAAGACAATTAAAAGGCCCCAAGTTGAACTAGCCAGAAAATTAAAAGAAAACAACTTAATGTATAAATAGAACGGATCTTGCCTCATTCTAACACCGCAAAAAGACAAGTTCGCTTCTGCTACAAGGAGTTTGCTACTACATCTAGGAGTGTTTTCTGGGGTTCTCCACTTTTGAGAAGTTTGTCTTAATTTTATTGGGGTTTTTGCTACTACTATATAAATGTGCATTGATCTCTATTGGAAGGTGTGATCTCGGGGGAGACAAATAGATTTGTCTCTGGTTGGGAGGTGATTGTTTTAGCACCATGGTTAAATGATCTCCACATTCATTTTGTTTCCATGCTTTTTCTTTCTTTTGGTCATCCTAGTTATACTACTACAAATTCTAACAATGAATGCCTAGTTGAATAAAGGAAGTACACCTTGAATGCTCTAAAGAAATTTCAAAGTATGGAGGGAAGAAGTGGTTTTGATCTACATCCTTTAGATTCACAAGTGGTCAACATTATGGTGAATACATTAATAGTGGAGATATTATCTTGGTTTGATGGAGAACACGTTCTTGACAAAAGGAAAGTGTTAGTTTTTTTCTTGTTTCTTTGAACTTATTCTACATTCATCTTTGTTTGGATGAGCCCTTGGTGCGGGAGCCCTTAATTATTCTTCAAGTTGTTGAATGTCCATGATCAAATAGCTCTAATTGGATAGAGGACACACTTGTTGCATATAAAGTATTTGGAGTTGGTGAGTTGACACTTGTGGGCAGGTGCCTAGTTATTTGGCACCTATGTCACCATATTCCCTGATTTTCAAGCTTCAAAATCAAAGTTTGACAAATATGATTGGACGACGAATTTAATTGTTTAAGTTCACCAAATTTAATGGAAAACTTCAAGAAATTTTGATTTCAAACTTGAAGGTGAATAAATTTATCTCATTCATTGAAATTGTCTTAAAAATTGATTAAAACAATTGCAGTGCATGGTTGCAGTACATGTAGACTAAATGAGATTAGGTAGAGTAAAGTTTAGTATTTTTGTTTCGATGCATGTGACCTTATGGAACTGTTTCTGGATGATGACAAGTGTCATGATTTCCAAACTTGCAATTACATATGCATCTTTCAAGAAGAAAATCACAGTTAAAATCAGACTTACAAGAAGTATATGAAATGAATTCCCCAAAAATCACAAAGAAAGAAAATAAGTTACATTTGTAATACCTAGTGTAATGGGATCACACCTTAGCACCAATATTACACCATATATCTTTCCCTCAAATATCTACAAACAATAAACCATATGAAATAAAAATTGTCAAAACATATGCCTGTTAATACAAATTTTGCATGGTACTACATAAAACATAGCATTATATTATAATGTATATAATATTGAGTACATTATGATGGTGCAATGAAAAACCTTTAACATTGTGTTGATTATGATACAAAGGGAAACATGCAAATAATGGATTATGAAAATATAGAAGGGTACCACAGAGATTGAAAAATAAATAATCATCTACATGTGACCTAGCCATGATGCAGATTTAAGTTCTACAAGTGACACAATAAATCCTTAATAGTTGAGAGCATAATAAAAATAAAATTTTCCTAGAACAAGAAAAATGTGTTGTAACACAACTCCCATTGTTTGAAAAAATGGTGCATACTGGAAAATAAGCTCCTAAATTCCCTACTCCCTACATAATTAATGTTGCATTATTATTACTTGATAATTTGATATAGACATAAACATATACAAACATCAGTGGGTTTATCTTATATGTTCAAATGTAACCCATATGCAATTATATTCTATGAATGTATTAGGATTTTTTTTTCATTAACTATATAAGGTTATTCATAATGAACGAAAAAGTTATATGATAGGACATTGATTTACTTAAATCCTATTGATATGATATTGAAAGTATGTCAAGCATACAACCCCAAGAGATAGTTCAATTGATAAGTCACTTTATGAAAAGTCCATAGAGGTCTTAGGATCCATTCCCATTGGATCCTTTGGGGTTACCAATTTCATTTTTGACCAACAGTCGATTGCCGTCCATCCAAAAATTCTGAGGGAGATGAGGGAGGCTCTCTTGAAGGTATTTATTTGGAAAAATTATGTCTAGCATATGATTATATTTGTCTTTAAATTAGTCTAAAACCATTAGAGGAACATGATTATTTATACTTATTAGGTAATTTTATATTTTACTAATTATAGTGGGATGAAAACATTCAACATGAATCAAATCATTATCACCTATATGACGCAATAGGTTTTAAAATGTCATGTATGCCCTAAATGTGAGAATATTTAATGTAAACCTAACTTGAGGGGTTTATTTGACTATTGGCACTGCTTGATCACTCCATTTATGGTAACTATTTTAGAGGTTAATGAAGTCACCCCCTTTGGAATCTTAGAATAAACCCTAAAACTATTCTTTGGTGAGGCTCTAGCCTCATTTGACACATATTTCACACCCAAACATTGTCCTCTTTGGGATATTGCTATAGGAGCTAGTCGGTGAGCCGACTAATTAGAGATTAGGTCGGCTGCATGAAGTCGTGTCAATTAACCAAACTGATAGGTAGTTATTAGTAACCGTTTGTAATCATATATATTAGGCTGTTGAGCCAGATGAGAAGTTGGTTCAGTTTTTGTATATGTATGGACCCTCATGTAATATAATATAATCGGTTACTTCCTTATCTATTCTTGTCTCTTGTATCTGTTGTGTTTATATGTTTCTATGTGTATTATCGGCAACCCTATGTGATATGTGAGATTACAATAGATATTCTTAAGAAGATGTGATTCATTCCTTAAATGTGTTTTTAAACACATCTGGGTCACTCGATTCCCTGAGGCTCATAATGAAGTCCTAACATGGTATCAAAGCTAAGTTAGGTGAGTAAAACATGACTAGTGATTATCACTAAGTTAGGCGAGGAGTAAAATGTGACCTGTGATTATAGATTGGATTAGCCTATCACCATTTCCTTGTTAGTGAACCTTTGTTCTAGTTAGGAAAATCTATTTTGTATGGGTCTGTGCAACATTTGTGTTGAAAGGAATGAACCCTAGCTTCTAATTGTTGTGGAAATTTTGGATTTCCTAATGTTGGTAATACAAATGTTGGTAATACTCAATGTTTTTGTTTTGTGGATTCAAAGAGAATAATAAAAAAAAGATACAAACCCTAAAATTCATAACCATTTTCTCCAACAATCCATAATTTCACTGGCCCTTCTGCTCAACAATGAAATTTGTTGTTGCATACATTGATCCATTGTCAGAAAGGAATGACGAATTCTTGTTCACTAGGTTGACCTCTACAGTGAGACCTAAAACTTGGATGCTTATGATTTTTTTCAAGCCTATGATAGTGAATCCTAATATGTTTTTTGATTGGTGTGTAGTTGGTACCTAAGCATCTTGTCATTAGTGTTTCCATTCCATGTTCACCCTCTTGCATTGTTGCTCATGTATAGTACACTGGAGATCAAACATATGCATTGTGTTATCACACAAACCAACATATTGATATTATGTAATGTACCAAAGCAAATACGATCTAGGAATTTCACCAATTGTTTACGCAGTCTAGTTCATGACTTTTGTCAAACACTTCATATACACCCTGTTGTATCTTCTTGTTCATGTTAAAATTGATTTGTGTGTGAAATTTTGGCTTGGTATTTTGTCAAAGAATCGATCAACAATATTGTGTTGTCACTATGATGCATTCCAAATCTGATTGACCAAGTTGTGCTAAATAAGTAGAATTTTTTCATGGTCAGTTATGCTCATATCATACATAGTACTGGTTTTGATAATGAAATATACCTAAGAAACCTTTTGTTTGAAACTACGAGTCACAACTCATTCATCAATATGCAAAGGATGGAATGTAAGATACATATCAGATTTAATAGTAATAAGGAAATCAAATTATATTAGATACCATACCTAGAATTTATGATGAATATTTCCACCCTTTTGAAATATCAAATATAATCACTTTCCAATGCTCCAGTGATTGTATATGACTTAGAGGAAAGTGGATAAGAACTCATGGATAGAGTATTATGTCAAGATATGAAAACTTATCAATATTGTTCCCTTCAATAATAGATTTGGAGACTACTCAACCTATATGAATTCACTAGGTGGTGCTTAGATGACAAGTTACCCATAGTGAATAAACCCAAACATGTTATCATCACCTTATTTAGTAGTGTATAACAACAATTGATGGTAACGTAGTGATGAGATATGGTGCCTTCCAACAGTATTCCAAAGCCTCCAAAAAGGAACCACAGGTTTAGCAAAAGATGTCCTTTACTTCTTGAAGAATGGGCTTAGAAAATAAATATCGAATCCTAGAAATGATTTTCAATGAACAGACAAACCTTCCCCAACAAGAAGGGAGTCTCCTAAAACCCCATACATATTCTCTTCCTAGAATCCCACAAACTTCAATATTAGCAACGTCCTCGTCCAACACCAAAAATCAATGGGTTCAAAAGGAAAGAAGATTGAAACTTAGGATTTCTTATCCTCTAATGTGCCCTCATAAAGTAATTCTCCCTTATATAATAGTTTACACTATCTTCTAATATCCAATGCAACTCTAGTATCCAACAGTGACCACCACTAAAAATTCAAGTGCGCCCTCTTGGATAAAGGTGCTCTTCCTCGAAGATGCTGACAAAAAATTCTTAATATTAGAAAAATATTCACAAAATATAAGGCATTATTATAAGGAATGAAGTGAAATGGATTCATCTAAACCATTTTCCCCCTCCCACGAGTTTTTGTCTCATGAGTTTCTGTCCCACAAGTCACAAGCCTCAAAACCTCTCCAAAACTTTTCCAAAATGAGAATGCTTCATTTGTATGTTTATTTTGATCCTTTAATATGTCAAGGATTATAATTATCTTGGTATTTACTTGATCCATACCATGGTTCCCCATTATTTACTGAACAAGAATCCCCAGTCATGCTATTGAAGGTGTGAATGGATGCCGAACTTGTCTAGCCTAGCAACCATTTTGTAAAAAATTCAATGAAACCCCACAAATGGCTTGAAAACACTCACTCATCACCAATACTCCATTTGTAAATCCTCTTTAATCCTTTTTACTGAATGCATTCCCATTCATGGTAAGAATTAGTTACATTATGTTCTCTATAGACAACAATTAAGGGAAAAGAGAAATATTATGAAATATTAACTACCATGTCTCAAAATTGAGAAAGAAGTTGTTGGTGATAAGAAATGATAAAAATATTCACCTAAGAATATTGAATAATTCCCATAACCTCAACATATTGTGACCCCTAACCTCAATAATGCATATAACCAATACATATTTTAACAATAAAATAAAATGGTTATAGGATATTGGAAATCGGATTCAAGAAATAGTTTTGTACATATATACTACATTTAAAATTTTTACACAATACATTGTTACTTGGACAATCCTCTAAGATTATATTATTATTCTCAAAGTTGAACTCTATCATGACTTATTAGAAGTCCTAAAACCCGGATTTCACACCCTCTCTCACCAAACTCCAAAAATTGGTGCCAATTAAGTAGTAATAAGGACCAGGATGAAATCCATTGAATGTTGAAGTTGGCCAGTCAATATTGAATATATAAACCACTTCGGTCTATTTGCATAGTCGATTGATAGTCAGCGTTGTGTAACGGAGAAGTACCCAAGCCATAAGGGTTTCATGTCCAGGTGGTCCATGCACTTTCATTTTGATTGTGATGGAGCTATAGTACATAGAGACCTCGTGATGTCCTCATATGCAATGTTAGAATTTAGTAAATTGTATAAATTCATTGTCAAAATTGTAATTTTCCATTGTTGGAGTGACACAACTAAAAATGACCAATTGTTATGTGGTCATTTTTAGTTTAGTTCTTATCCAATGACCAAGTTGATCATTTATCTTGGTCATTTTTAGTTTAGTTCTTATCCTGTGACCAAATTGGTAATTTATCTTGGTCATTTTTAGTTATCTCACTTAAAATTTCTCAATTTTGGTCATTTATTCGTTGAAAAAATGTGGTGACCAAATTTTTCGGTTGCTTGGTCACTTATAGAGAACATCGAGATACTTAAGGGTGGTGGGGGGGGGGGGTTAATCAGTATCTCCACTAATTTTTACTTTTACTTTTAACTATTTGTTATACCAACCTATTCACTTCAATAGATAATTCAAGCACCAATATATAAACATAAAGAGAGTACACAATATATATGGTAAAATTAATAATTAATACTTAATAATGAACATAAAGAGTCGAATCTATTGTAACCCTTTTGAGAATTTTATGCAAGATCAATACTTATATTCTCAAGAATCAAAGGAGCACAAAATTTATAATGGGTGAAGTTTTCATAACTTTTCCAACCTCTATGCTCACTTACAAACATCAATATTTCATCTAAGGTAAGCAATTTTTTGCTTACAGTGTCGATTTCAGTCAATTTCTTGTTTTGTATTTGCATAGCAATGGTGAACACACGTGAACAATATGAATCCTCCACATGAGAGTTATGGAATGCATGCTCAATTCTACGGAGTGATAGGATCAATCAAATCACACATGAAATTACTTAAGCCCATGGTCTAAATTTCACCCCTAAAATTTCCGCTAGTGAGGTGTAGATAGTAATTTTTCTATACAAAAAAACAATTTCAATGTCTCAATTCAATTAGAACTAACACTTAACAATTTTCCAAATAATACATTTTCAAGATGGTGGCACTTAAGCATAGATATAATAACCAAATTACCATAAGATAAATTCATATACTAACACTATTTTAGAAGTTTATAAACTATGTCAACTCATCAATTCCCTATAATATTTTAGATGGAGGTCTTGTTCTCTGGAAAGGAGGACAATCCTAGGGTTAGGGTTAAGTTTCTCTAAATCATGCATATAACATATTTCCCCTTGATTACAAGTGTTATTCTATGATCAATAGAGTCATAATAAACACAAATAAATTATTCTTTAATATTCATGTTTCTTTCCTAATGTTTTTCTTAAATTTGTAGGCCTCTTGCTTCATTATACACAAAATACATGCTTATACAAAATGGAATAAACTAGCTTAGATCCATCCTAAACGCAAATCTCTCAAACATTGAGAGGCATCCAATTTCTTGATGTGTTATTTTTTTAATGACATTTTATTTGGTTTTACATTTTTATTTTATGGGCGGATATGGAATTTTTGTATTCATTTTTTATTTGTTTATTTATTTTTATTTATCTTATGAGTCAACAAAAAAATAATTACTTTTTGTTTTTGGTACATAACGTTAGTTCATTACATGTAATGTTACACACCTACCCCATATTGGGTTGTAAGAACCTCGCTACTCTCGGTGCAAATATATGTACTCATAGTATTGAGTCCAAAACATGATACAACTCATCATATGATAGAGGTAAATATATCACATCAATATTCAAGATCATTGATTTCCCTCAAGCATATTTATTTGGGAATTATATGCATATAAATATCATGAAGCAGCTCCAAACATTTGCAACTTTGAAGCTAAACATTGTTCTCTTTCTCCTAGTCTATATTTATTGCTCATATATATAGTTTTATTTAATTTTTATCGGTATGAAAAATTCACGAAATTTACCAAAGATTGCCAAAGTGAGATCTAGCATAGTTACCCTACATGGTATTTATGAGTTTATAGAGTAATCGAAGAAACACAGGGAAGAACGACTAGAATATCAACTTCAAACAATTTTATAATTCATGCTTGATAATAAGTTTTCATCCTTTGAATACAAGATTAAAAAGTAAACAATAGCATAACAATGTTCTAGAATAAGCTGCAGAAATCAAAGATTAGATATCATGAAATGAAAAAACAAATCCAAGAAAAATTGAAACCAACCCAACATGGAGATGTTGATAATTTAGAAAATCTTAAGATGAAGAACAAGATCAAAGATCTAGAAGAAAAGAGAAATAACAATATGACGATTAGTAGCTTCAAAGGTAAATTAGATATCAAACCCATTAAAGAGGAAATTAATAAGAAAACAAAATTATACCATGAATGTAACAAAAGAGCCTTGAACATTGTAATTTTTTGTTTTAAGGAAGAGGCAAAAGAAGATACACTGGCTATAGTCAAGGAAGAACTACATAATAAGTTACAAATTGGAACTACATGTCTCATAGAAGCAAAGAGGTTGGAAAAAGTAATTGATAATAAAGGGAGGATAATATGAGTTAAGGTTAGCTCTATTGACCATAAATATGACATACTTAGTAAAAAATCGCTTCTAAAAAGATTATGAATATTTATAAATAAATATATCATTCCAGAATATTGAGTTGTTAATGTTCTCCATGGTTCCAGCATTGAGAAGATATTATGCAGATCATTCTCTTATATGGGTTCATGACCTAGGGAGATATGGCTCCATCATAACCCTAATTAGTCATGTTTTTACTATATGTATAGAGGGTTTGGATTATGATCCTCACCCAATATCATGTGTTTACTAGAGTGGTAGTAGGATAGAGATCACATTGCGTACTCTCCGTGTGGGAGTGCTATGTAGCAGGATTGATTTATTATTTTAGAGTGGGATGACTTGTTTATGTTACAGGGAGATATTAGCTCCTTGTTTATTAGAAAAATTCTAATTTAATGTTGAACCATACAATTGGCTCTAGGAAGTGATCGATACTTCTTAGAGTATGGTCAAATCAACATTAGAGCTCTAGTGAAGAATGTGATAGCATATGAAGAGACATCAACGAGGATAAATTATCTATGATGAATAAATATGCATGAAGACAAGACAAACCATTGAAGAAGTTCTAAAGAGCATTGAAGAAGCTCCAGAGAAAATAGAGACAAGATGGCAAGTTGGTTTAAAAGAATAAAAATGGAATATCAAAACAAGCAAGTTGGACCAGTGAAGGAAGACAAGTCAACCACATTTGAGTAAAATTATAATGAATGGAAGAATATAAATAGAGATTCTCTCACCTCATTTACACACACTCAACAAAACATCTTTTCTCTCCACTTGTGTGCATCTCTTGGAAGGCCTAGCAAAAGTCAAGAAGATAAATTTTAGGGTTATCTGATTCTCTTGGAAGACCTCCTACCCTTGCTAGGCTTTCTTGTGAAGGAGGGATAACCTATCTTATATTTCATTTCATATTCATGATTGTTATTATCCTTATATTTTATTTATTTCTTCTAATAATTTTTTTTGGGTTTTCTCCCTATTGGGTTTCCCAAGATAGAATATTTGTGTCTCTTGTGCATGGCTATCTTTCAGTGATCCTTGGTTTTATTTCAACTACAAATGAATAAGTCTATAATTTTGGGATGAAGTGAATAATGAAATAAAGTTAAAAGATATTAAAATTGTAATCCTAAGTTGAAAACACTAACATGGTACTAGAGTCGTTTTGAATATATACCATTCCCAGAGACTATTTGTGCCATAATCTGGAAACTAGGAACTCTAAAGAAGAACACTTCCAAATTTTTTATTTGATCTAGGTTCTTGAAGCTCAACCTAGGAAGGCACATATTTTTGTGTAAGTAAATTCAATTTTTGACAATTTTAAAATTTGACCCGATTCTTGCCAGGGTTAAGAACTAGGGTTTTCTGTTTTAAGTATTTCTAACGATAGTTTGAGTTCAATCTTAGGAAATTGAAACTCTCGTTAGAAGGGTGAATCTATCTATGTAGTCATATTTTACTTTTTATAAATCTCAATTTTGACCTAGCTTCTGGTAGGGTTTTTGGATCATATTTTCAGCATAGCCTCCAGTTCAAGCCTAAGTGTGATGTTCAAGAACAATTTGCAAGATGGAATAAGTCAAGCATCAAATATTCAAAAGGATAAATCCCTTATCTCAAATATCAAAAGTACTATCATAAACACTAGTGATAATTGGTTGATTGACAATGGTGACTCCAAAGATATGACATGATACAAAGACTGTCACAAAGTTTTAAAAAAAATGCATCACTACAAGTAGAGCTTGGAGACAATTCCAGGTATGCAGTAAAAGGAGTGGGAAATATCTTATATCCAAATAGACTCTAGAAATTATCTCCATATGAAGGATGTATTACTTGTACCAAGACTAAAGAATAACCTACTATTCATCTCAGCTTTGGACGACAAAGGTTATCGAATTGCATTCGTGGATGGTCAAGTCCTTATATGGAAATTTTTTTTAAACATGGACTTAGAAGGAGTGATTGGAGTTCAAGAGGGAGGACTATACAAATTAACAAGACGTCTAACCCAAGATTTAACACATGATATTATTAGTCCATGTGAAATATGTAATCGATTATTATCCCACATACATTATATATCTTTTCCATATTTAAAGAAGATGGTCACGGGTATTCTAAAACTTCAAGAAGAACGTGATGGTATATGCAAAGGTTTGAACTTGGAAAGAATATCAAATGCTCCTTTCCAAATGGTGTTAGTATATACAAGGGGATATTGGATCTTATGCACTTAGATGTTTGTGGAACAATGTCAATTTCATCCTTGGGTGGATTCTTATACTATGTAACATTTATTGATGACTTCTCTAGGAAAACTTGGATCTACTTTATGAAAAACAAAGATAAAGTTTTCAGCAGGTTCCAAGAATTCAAAGCTCATGTAGAAAACCTGACATGAAAGAATATTAAAATTTTGAGATTAGATAATGGAGGACAATTCACCTCCAATGATTTTTATGATATTTTCAAAGAAGAAGGGATAAAGAGGGAGCTAATAGCTCCATACAACCCTCAAAAAAATGGGTTTATGGAAAGGAAGAATAGATCGATCATAGAATTCATGAAATAAATGATACATGATCAAAATATACCTATTTTATTATGAGCATAAGCTACTCTCACTATAGTATATGTTCAAAACATAAGTCATCATTGAATATTGGAAGACAAGACTCCAGAATAAGCATTTACATGAATGAATCCACAATTAATCCACCTGAGAATATTTGGATGTTTAGTATACATCAATGTACCAAAGGATACGAGAACAAATTTAGACCCCTATGGAAAAAAATGTATCTTTTTAGGGTACAATGAAACTTCTAAATATTACATGATTTATATTTTAGGGCAACGCCATATTGAAGTCAGTTGAGATGTTACATTTGATGAAGAAGTATCCCTCGGAAGATACAAATACTTAAAAATGGAAATTGATGATGAGGGGAAAGAGGCTCCAATAAATGAGGATACACAACCCTATGACCCATCTACACATTCCTCAGACCCTCAGCAGGAATATATAGAGCCTAAAGAACCAATAGATGTACTATATTGATTTTGCCACGTAATGACCAAGATAAATTTGTGACACCTTGTAGGATGTGGATAAACATGCATCTCCCAAGGGAACCTTTAGGTAAATAAAAACACCTCACAAATTTTCAAGCTACATGGCCCTAATGAGTCATATTATTGATTTTGAATCTTCTAGTTATGATGAGGCAACAACAAAACAAGTATGCAAGGATTCCATGATGCAGGAGTATCAATACATCATGAATAATGTTGTATAGAAAATTGTTCCAGGGACTTAAAGGAATCTAGTGCTAAATTCCAAATGGATCTACAAAATCAAGCATGCAGCAGATGGAAGCATCGACAAATACAAGGAAATATTTTTGGCAAGAGGATTCTCCCAAAAAGAGGGAGTAGACTATGATGAGCTATTTTTTCTAGTTTACAGGTACACTTCTATCAGATCTATCATTTATCTTGCTTCAGTGATGGGATGGAAATTACATCAGATGGATGTAAAGACAACATTCCTCAATGGTGTGATTGAGGAAGAAAATATACATAGAGAAACATCAAGGCTTTGAGATACATGAGAAGGAGTGTCATATGTGCAGGTTGAATAAGGAATTGTATAGGCTCAAGTAAGCCCCTAGAGATTGGTATGCTTGGATTAACAGTTATTCGTTGAGCTTGGGTTTCACCAAGAGTGATGTAGATTCCAACCTTTACTACAAGGTTGTTAATGGTGATCCAATAATTTTGGTATTGTATGTTGGTGATTTGTTCCTTACAAGAGTATAATAGATCATAGACAAGTGTAAGGAGAAGTTTGATTCTGAATTCAAAATGAAGGATCTTGGACTGATGCATTACTTCTTAGAATTATAAGTATGGCAGAAACCAGATGATATATTCCTTATCCAAGGAAATTACTTTGCTGACATCTTGAGGATATTTTGGATGATGAATTGCAAATCCATGACCACACCAATGGAAGAAATATGAAGAAGCTGAGTGATTTCGCTTCATATTCAAATTTGATGGATCCCACAATGTATAGAGAGTTTATTTGATCATTGATGTATCTGGTTAGTACCATACTAGATATTTTATTTGCGGTAAACACCCTAATCCCATTTATGGTTGATCCAAGGCATACACATTGGGTAGGAGCAAATCATGTGCTTAGGTACCTACATGGTACAGCTGGATATGGCTTAAGGTATGTCTCAGGAGGAAAAGTGGAGCTTTATGATTATTCAAAATTTGATCGGGAAGGGTGTTCCATAGACAGAAAGAGAATATCATGGTGCTACTTCATCTTGGAATATTCCATGGTATCATGGCTTAGTAAGAAGAATAATTTTGTTGTTCTCAACATAGCGGAAGCATAATATTATGCAACAAGTATTGAAAGTCATGAAGCAGTATGGATTCGAAAGCTTCTTGTAGGATTATTTGGTTAGGATGTAGAGACAACCATGATACATTGTGACAAAAAAATTTGTATCAAAATTTCAAAAAATACTTTATTCCATAACATGTCGAAACATATTGAGATAAAATACCACTTCATTGGAGATATGTTGCAGAAGGGAGTATTGAATCTCCAGTACATAGCCATGGGAGAACAAATAGCTGACATTCTCACCAAGACTTTATCCAAGGAAAAGTTTGTATATTTCAGGGATAATATTGGTGTGAGGGAGAATGCCTGTCTGAGTGAGAGGATTTTTTTATGGATATGTGACATCATGACGATGAGCAAGAAAACATTCATGTGAGATGAATGGACTAGACACCATATGAGTAGGTAGACATTCATGAGAGATGAATGGCCCAAATACTAGATGAGCAATAAAACATTCATACGAGATGAATGGCCTAGATGGTCTTAAGATGAGTAGGTATACATTCATATGAGATGAGTTTCCTGGAAATCATGACGATTCGATAGATGAGTGGAAGACATTGACAAGAGGTGAATGGATTAGATACATACATTGTAGTATAGATGTGGTTTCAATATAGATACAATTTAGTTCCAATACAGATGTAGTATAGATGTTGATGAAACATAGGTACCATATAGAAACAGATGCAATACTGAAGGAAATTCTCACTAATTTATTGGCTTGGCGTGCTGCAGAATGTCTCTCTTGCCAAGAGGGAGTGTTAATTTTTTCCATGGTTCCAGCATAGGGAAAATATTTTGTAGATCATTCTCTCAGATGGGTTCGTGACCTAGGGAGAGAATGGCGCTATCATAGCGGTAATTAGTCATTTGTTGACTATATGTATAGAAGGTCTGTATGATTATCCTTGTCCAATCCTGTGTTGACTGGAGTGGTAGTAGGCTAGAGTCCATATTGTGTACTCTTAGTGTGGGAGTGATCTATAGTGGGAGTTATTTATTCGCATAGAGTGACATGACCTATCTATGTTGCAAGGATATACTAAATTCTTGTATATTAGAAAAATTCTAATCTAATTTTGAACTTGACAATTGGTTCTAAGAAGTGACCATGACTTCTTAGAGTCTGGTCAAATCAACATTAGAGATTTAGTGAAAAATGTGACCGCATGTGAAGAGACATCAATGAGGATAAATTTTCTATGATGAATAAATATCCATGAAGAAAAGAAAATGCATTGAATAAGTTCCAAAGAGAATTGAATAAGATCTATGATAAAATAGAGACGAGATGGAAAGTCGGCTTGAAAGCAAATAAAAGTGGAAGATAACAACTAGCAAGTCGACCCAGTGAAGGAAGATGATTCAACCCCATTTGAGGAAAATTATAGTGAATGGAAGAATATAACTAGGGAGCCTCTCACCTAATTTTAACACACACTCAACACACCATCTTCTCTCTCCACTTGTTCTCATCTTTTGGAAGGTATAGAAAAATGCAGGAAGCAAATTTCTGGGGCTATCTTATTCACTTGGAAGTCTTGCCACCCTTTCTAGAGTTTCTTTTGAAGGAGGGAGAACCTCTCTTATATTCAGGTTCATATTCATGATTAGCACTGTCATCGTATTGGATTGATTTCCCTTGACAAAATTTTGATGGGTTTTCTCCCTATTGGGTTTCCAGGATAAAATCTTTTTGTCTCTTGTGCATGGTTATCTTTAAGTTTTCCTTTCTTTTATTTCTAATCCAAATGAATAATTCTATAATTATGGGATGAAGTGAATAATGAAATAAAGTTGAAAGATATGAAAACTATAATGCTAATTTAAAAAAACTGATACAATCCGAATTAATAAAGGAGTTCATGTTGGACATTGGGTTCAACACTCCTCGTGAGTTTCATGACATGGACTAACGACCTCCCAATATTCTAACTCTGGCGATTGTGGAAGAGATTGATACCTGCAGGTTTTGGTGTGATGGAAATTGTGACTTCAACAATTAGTATCAGAGTGGTCCTTCACCACAATCCTTATAAGCTTGAAGGAGATCCATGGACACACAATGGAATCAAAAGCAGAGTCCGCAAGCAATTATTTTCCAATATTTGATGTGACATATTATTTCGGTTGGAGGATCAAGATGAAATACTACTTGAAGAAGTTTGGTGTTTGGGAGATTGTACATGAATACACCCATTCCATCCAATAAGAAGGCTAAGTCAGCTGCAAAGAAAGAAGCTAAGAAGGAAAAAACCACCACCTTGAAGTTCCTCATGGATGGAATTCATAGATCAACTAAAGAAAGTGTAGGGGAATACACTTCAGCTAAAGACCTATGGTTCAAGTTGGAAAGTAAATACCAAAAGAGAAGAAAAGACATTGAAAAGATGAATAAGGAAATAGAAATCAAACCCCCTGAAGATGTCAAGCAGGAAGAAAAGAAAGAACTGGACTCCAATGAAGGTATGGATTCTTTTGATTGTAATAGTCGTATATGTGATGAAATTGAAAATGTTCTTGCAGAAGATGATGAAGATATGTCAAAGGATACAAAGGAAATAACTCACACCCTTTTTAATATTGATCTCAAATCCAATTGGTTCATGAACACATTCGATCTAAATTAGAGTGAATTAATGGGATTTAAAAGAAGAACCTTGGACTCTTTGAATAAATGTCAACAAAATACCATGACACTAAAAATATTGCTTGTAAAACTTAAAACTTAAGCACAAGGGTGAAGTATTGCAGGATCAACTGGGAGACAAGAAAGATGAAGTTGAAATACTAAATACTGAATTTATCAGACAAGTATAAGAACAAGAAGATCATGGTGAAGATTCAGAAGAACTTAAAGAAACAAGGAAGGCTAATGTTGATCTGAAGACTTAACTGAAAGAATCCAATAGGATGGAGGAAGTCTTGAGACACCAGTTGGATGAAAAGGAGAAGAATTTCCAAAATCTAGAGATGGAGGTAGTTGGTCTTAGAAAGAAGGATAAGAAATATGATGCATATGTCAATATCAATAACAGTTCATCCATCTTGGATGAGATCTTGGACAGTCAAAGATCTCCATTTGAAAAATACGGTCTTGGATACAACAAGGAAAGAGGAAAATATGTGGTTGGCACATGGTCTCCTAAGACCCATAAAAAAATCCCTTCTATGTTCAAAAATGAAAGAAAATATCCTTGTCAAGAACTTCCACAACACAAAGAAGACTTCAGAAGATAAAAAATATGTCAAGAAGTTGGTCCCACTCCTCAATACAAATTCGTAAGAGAGACCACTCCAATATGGAATCAGGCATCTAGGTATGAAAATAGTTGCAATGGTTATTTCTATCATGTAATGATTTTGGTCACAAAGCTATGGATTGTAGATTAAATGATAAAAGAAGTGTTGGAATTTCCAAAAACACAGTAAAGTGTTGGACAAGTAACCACATTGGCCACATTGATGCATATTATCATAGTATGAGATGCTATAGTTGCAGTGGATTTGGGAATAAAGCTCAAGATTATGTAAATTCAAGAAGACAATCTGTGAGGAATTCCTAAAAAGATTATGAACCATGGAAGAAGAATGTAGGAATAAATACAACTCAAAAGACAAATAATAAGAATGAAGGACACTTCCAGGTATGGATGAAAAAAAATGAACTGTTGAAATGGTCTATAAAGTGGATTAGTGCAAAGAAGATGGACGCCATGTGGAAAGGAAAGTATGAGGTCTCTCTAATACCTTGGAGCACCTTCAGTTCATGCAGTTTGGAGTAGGAATTCAAAGATGAGAGAGAGAAACTGATGGCTCTTTCATTAAAGCAGGATAGGTCCCTAGATCATGATATAGCTATGCATATTGATAGGGGGAGTAGTGAACAAATAGCAGTGATTTCTGATATAGATTTGTGATCACCCTTTTCCATTGATGCCAAAGGGAGATAGATGAATATGAAAGGGGGAGAATGATCATAGGAGGAGAATGTTTTTTTCATCAATGACAAAGGGGGAGATTGTTGGTTAAGTTGCCATTGATTCCAACATAGGACTTGTAGTGACCCCTCATGTTGTGACTGATGCTACCAAGGTTCCCTACAGTGGAAAATCTTGATAAATAGGTATGGATTTAATCATGGACACCTGCATAGGTTTGGTATGGTTTTAATCACCATTTTCCCACACCCAGTGTCCAATTGGATTATAGCTTGATGGTTGAGTGATTAGACAAAACCACACATGTGGTATCCTAGGCTTTGAATACCATTCAATGGTAGTGATTTCTTTGTACCGCATGGTGGTATAATGACCCATTATTTGGTCATTTGTTGAAGATGGTACGAATCATATGTGTGTCGAACCCTTGAAGTGATGAGATGACCTTGATTCTCCTTGCTCGTGGGAAATACTTATTTCTTGATGACTTGATGATCTTGGTTGCACATGAAGGATTAGGTCTTGGAACCCACTCGTGTTGTAGTTTGTTGGGGTCATGGAGCCCTTGTATATGGTCGTTACTACCATTATGATGATGATGACCTTGATGCCCTTGGTGGAATTCATGTATGGTATTATGGCTATTTGCATGTTGTGGAACCCATGGACATGCCCTCAATATGATGAAGAACCTCTTGAATCACTTGAAGAAACATTGAAGCACTTATGAAACATTGAAGAAGTGCTTGGACCCACAAGTTGGTCTGTAAGCCCACAAGCTTTATGAAGTTCATGTTTGATTCCCTTGGGGGAGTTTGGTTTTGATGATGAAGTCTTTAACATTGATGATGAGGTATTTGAAGGTTGAAGAGGCTCATACAGTAACAAAGCACATGTTACGCTTACCCTTGGGGTCCTTAATAATTTGGTGCTACAATGGAATCTTATGTGATGATCTTGCAACCCTTAGAAAGAACCTTATTTAAAAAAAATATATGTTGTCTCTGAAAGAGACCTTCAAACTCTTGGGATTGAAGGTGTGGTATTTGCACACATCCTTTTGGGCTATTCGTAGTCTTATAATCCCTTAATTTCCATTAAATCACTTGAAGTAGTTATCAAAATATTTGAAGTCAATTTCTTATGTCCTACACAAATTCGAGAAAATAAGAGTGAAGGGATTTGTTAATGCAAGCAAGACCATCCTAGGGAGATAGTCCTCATCAATTCTTTTCTTTGTGATGATATGTGGATCATATCCTAAATCCTTATGATTAAAGAGATAATAATTTTGAAGTTGTGTGGCAATGTTAACCCCATCTTTTGGGTGATCCAGCCAAAGACAAGTGAAGTTAATAATTTTTTATAAGGTAGGTCGACTCAATAAATTTATGAAAAGAATGTATAAATAGAAGGCAATTCGCCTCATTTCATTAAGAAAGAAAAAAAAATTATATCTGATCTGAAATTTCGTGTCCACTGAAGCAGTCGTAGGGAAATATGCAGCAACAATATTTAAGTTCTTGAAATTATTTTTATTCAGGACAACTAAGGAAAGAAGCAGTCGCAGTTAAGTTTGCAAGTGATGCACCTTTAAAAATCGGGCTGAGGTATATATACATTAGTATGAAAGGTTGAAAGTAAGTTTTGATGTTTTCTATCTTTGTATTTTGGTTATGTAACAACATCGAGGAAGTTGCATCTATTGATGAGACAAAAATCGGGTATCACGTAAAGAGGGAAATATTCCACTCCCTCTAGCAACGATCCCCTATTTCTAGTACCGATTATCTTTGTTTTGGCAGAGTTATATTACTTGAAAGGTTGGATGCAGTTGTATGAGTTGTGGAGATCTATGTTACCAGAAACGAGAAACGGTAAACGGAACCAGAAACGAGAACGGTACGAGAAACGGAGTTCACAGGTTTCGCATATAAGAAACGAGGAGAGAGAAAAACAATAGTACTGAAAGTTCCTAGAATTCTCATGAACAAAACTATTTTTCCATATATCCCTGTTTTCATATTTGGGTTTAAGACAATGATTTTGCCAAATACCATATACCCCTGTTTAGAATTTTTTATTACTCAGGTTAATTTTAATCTCCAAACCCCTAAAAAACAAAAAGACAGCTACAAGCAGAGAGCAAGATCTGGAAGAAAGAATGTATTTTAACCTAAAAAACCTTCAATCGCACTTCAAATGAACAAAATAAAAAATAAAATATAATGTGAATACAAATTTGACAATTCTTGCCTACTATTTCAGCAAGAATACAACAATAACATAAAAAAATTAATTAAAACCATTATTTACAGTATAAATGTTGAAACCTGTATGAAACTTCTACACATTGAAGTGCATAACCAGTAACATGCACAAGATATAAAAGATTACAGAGATATTTATTCACTCCTAAAAATATGGAAAAGCATAAAACTCGAAGTGAGGGACTTTCATAAACAGTAGTGTTTGGTATATGATACAACTGGCCACATATCCTTTTAATGGAAAGTTTGGTATATGATACAACTGGCCACATATCCTTTTAATGGAAAGTATGGTGGCCAGTAACCTTTGATGAGGAAAATAATCCATTCAACTTGGGAGAAGTTTTAACTTTTAAATCCTAACAGTTTATCCATATCTAAACCAAAGTGAAGGACATATTTAGGAAAGACGTAACACTCTTGAGGTCGGAGCAAAAGCAAACGTCCTAGATTTCCTTGTTTTGTTTATGCAGAGTGGGGAAACTGGTGTGACCACCTTATGGTTCCATGGTATATTAGTCTTGATGTACGTTTATAAGAAGACCTAATGAAATTGCATTTTCCAAACAAAAATGATGGGTGAATGTTTGCTAATTAACGAAGTCTTAAAAATGATATGGAATTCAAGAGTTCTTTAACTTTTCTGTCCAGGCATACCAGTTCTTTCTTGTAGGAATATAGATACCAAATTCCCAAACAGTAAAGTCTTGCGCATGCCTGACTAATAATTTGCAAACTAGTTGTCTCGATTCGTCAAAATAGTCTTCACTTTCACTACTCCAGCACTATTATCGGCTCTCCTCTGTTTTTCGCTTTGACAGGATATCAACCGAAGTAGTTTACCCAGCACCCAATGAATCTTCAGTTGTTTCAGCAGCACCTGAGTTTACCGAGTATCCTATCAACACCAGTATCAGTAGGGTAAGAAGCTGATACGGGGTTTATAAAGTGGTTTCTTGAGGACAGGGATACAGAAACAACAGATCGGTGGTTCTCCATTTCCCTTGTTGTCTTTGATGGCCGCTATTACATATTTACATCTCTATTCGGACACCTTCCGATATTTCATGAGACATCACTCTATTAGCCCTACATATTTACATCTCTATTCGGACACCTTCCGATATTTCATGAGACATCACTCTATTAGCCCTACATATTTACATCTCTATTCGGACACCTGATATTTCATGAGACATCACTCTATTCGCCCTATCACCCAAATCATACTTAGCTGAAGGCGAAAGCATATAGAGTTCAGACACAGTTTGAGCTTTCAATGCACTACACCCGAGGTAGTCCGAGCCGTGGCAGGCAGCTGGAATTCTTGTTCAACACTCATCCTGTATTAATTTCGTATTTACGTTAATATGTGACTTGCCACCAACCAAAATCCTTAAGAAACGATCAGAAACCGATCACGCTCCTTGAGAAACGAAAATCGTTTCTGCCAAAATCCCTGCCCGAAACGATTAGTTTAGTAAGAAACGGTTTCTTTGTTTTAGAAACGGGAACGAGCGTAAAAAACGGCCGTTTTCGTTCCGTTCTCGTTTCTACTTCGTTTCTTCACAAAACCGCCAACCCCCGTCACGTTTCTGGTAACATAGGTGGAGATCATCTTGGAGGTTCGTTCAATTAAGAATAGCAAATATCTACTTTGGGTGGTTGCGTGGTGGTATTGGACGTATGCATGAGCCAATTGGAAACCCTGGACATCTATCTCAACACCTGGGAGTATATCATTTTATGGAAACGAGCTTCCTTCGTTGATTATAACCTACAGAAAGGAAGAAGTCAAGGTGTGCTTTGAGGCAATTTCCTTTCTGCAAAGTGTGTTTCCATGTCAACATAGCATGTACAAACAATAAATTATATTCTTCAATATTGCTGATAAATTATAAATGGAACTTGTAGTAGTTACATAATCATTGTATGTAATATCTTTCTGATAGAAACGAATCAATCCTCTTGGGTCCATTTATTGTCTACTGCTATATAATCATAAGTTGGATACATTTGTCAATCCTCCCCTGTAATGTGAATACCACAAAACCATAAATCTTGAAATTGGCAAACCCATGAATGGAAGTGTGAGCCATTTGATGAAAGTCTTCAACCACTTCAGCACGAGTTTAACCAACAAAGACGTAAATTTAAGATCAGATTACAGATTTGGAATATTATAGTGGTTAAAGAGAGCTATTTCACATATCATATATCCCATGGAGCGCACAATTTTCTACTGAAGGTATATTTGTTCAGTGGAGCATGCATTTACTTTGTAGGTGTTCAATGTAATAAAGTAGAGAAGGTTTCTACGATGAAGTGGAATATTTTTCCCGAGTTTTTATCACAAGAAACTTCCATATAATGTCCATCCAAAGGAATTGTGAAGTGTATCTTTGCTAAAGTATGATGTACGACACATCTTAGAGAATATGGGTGGACATGATTCATGAGTAGCGTTTTCATTGGAAAATCCTTATGAATAGTACATGAATAGAGACTAAGTTTTGTTGACTTGAGTAGACTTGATGTTTGACATACCTTGATGATGATGTTGATTGGCATATATTTTGATGATTGGAAAGAGAAACACATGAGCATATCTTTTGATCATTGGCATAATCAGAGTATGGGTAGATTCTTGAGCAATAGGTTTGATAGGTTGATGAAAGGGACAAGTTGATGATAGTTGTTGGCATAGAGGTAATGAGAAGCAGATGATTGAGTGGAAAAAGTGTTTGTTGATTGGAAAGCTGATTTTTGCATCCAAGGGTTGGATTCCTCACGCCTTCTTAGTTGGAACTAATAAAAGTAGGTTGGGTTCTATTGTAAGAGTTGGTGCTATTTGTATCAATTGGTGCTAATTGTAATCATGAATATTGGTGTTTTCCATTGTATATCATATCAAAACATAAATATTTCATACAATTCTAGTGTTTCTCTTGTGATGTGTTTACTGCTATGTTTCATTGATTTATGCTTATATTACATGATGACATGTCATGGTTGTTTAATTAATGTAGTGATGCACTTGTAGCATAATTATTTGATAAAGTCAGTTTAACTTGTACAAGTAAAAAGGGGTTAATTTCCTACACACTTATTCATCCCCTCATCTTAGTGTGACCATTATGTCCAACATGTAAAGGTAAAAACAAGTTAGGAAGAAAAGAAAATGGGAATTAATTAGAAAGAAAAAAGTTGCTATTCATGATAGAGACCAAAAGATAATAATAAATAGGAATATGGAAAGCTATGGATCCTCTCTTGGAACTATCGAGGCTTTCCATGGAACAAAGGTCCTAAGTTAAGTTGGATCCTAAGTGAAATTGATATTATATTTCTTGTTGAAACTTGGGAGAAAAAATAATATAAGGTCCTTAACATAGAAGGATTTCTCCTATAGCTTATATGGAATAAGAGATCCTATCATACATGAATTGGAGGTATAGCTTGTTACATTAGGAAGAAAAACCCCCCATGCCCCCCCCCCATGTTAGGATTTATGAGAACGACCCTTTCAACCAATACATTTGGATGGAGATTTCAGACATTAATGTTAAAAAATCCTACATTAAAATTTGTCATTTCCCCCCTATTAATTCTAAATTTTATAAGAAAAAAATAGATTAAAATTGTTTGTAAAATGGCTTAAAGCATGATATTTCTAGGTTAAGAAATGAAGGTAACATCCTATTAATGGGTATTTTAATGCTTAATCTATAAGTAACCAATATATTCTCTTAAACAGTTACTCCAACCCTTATCCTATTTGTTTATATGAAGACCTTACTATATCTAGCAGGTACAAAAATAAGTTATGAATCTTCAGGTGAAAATTTGTTTAGTTATGAGCTAGTCAAGATTAGTAGTTCTCAATATTTAATCATTTACAATATTCTAACAAAGTGGCCAAATTCTAGACACGTGTCTTGTTTTAACAGGATTGGAAGTAGTGTGGTAGATTATGTAATATTTGATATTCCTTTACATAATGAAATAATAAATGTTGGCACCTTAAATGACCATGTGACTGACTCAGATCATAGGCTTTTAACTGTACCTCTTAATTTTTACATGCACAGTGATCCCATAAAATCAAATTCTCATAGCCAAAATTACTTGATATAAATGATTTTTATAAATGAATTGTTTCCTCTATCAATTAAGGACAATATAGAAGATCTCTATTGTTGGCCCTAGGAAAAGATAGGTATAATTCAGTTAGAATTCTTCTAGGAAGATAAAGAGTTTGGTCACAGGGAGAAGAATTTGCGACATAAGCAGATGAAGGAGAAGAAGAAGCTAGAACATAAGCAACTGTGGAAGGAAAAACAAGGTAGAAGAAGCAGCTACAGAGGAATCTGTGATGCAGGAAGATAGAAGCATATAAGAAAGAAAGAGAAGATAGAAGAAGTAGTCACAAAGGAAGTTGCGACGGGAGAAGAGTTTGTGATAGAAGATAAGCCACGATAAAAGGAAAGGATGTGAGGAGATCATCCACGACGAAAGGAACCACGATATAAAAAGTGTGCAACACCACAACGTCTGCAAAGGACAACTCGAGAGATCATGGGTTCGAAGTCGATTAGAGTCACATGTGTTGTAAGGAATAAAATCATCTTTGTATTTTGGGTCAACGCGCGATAGTGCCTACTTACAACTGTAACTAGAATAGGAATGACATCCTATTGGCTAACAAAATAACATCGGTTGAATGCGACATGTAAAGAGACTATAAAAGGAAGAATCCAAGTTTTATGCGGGTTACTTAGTTTTTCACTTACTTGGAATTACTATTTTTTAGCTCAAAATGACACATCTCTACCTGTGACCACTTTCCCATGATTTTTTCGCATGTCGACACTTCCATGACGACACTTCATGAAAGTCACTGAAAAAAAACCTAACTTGGAGGACCCATATCCATATTTTTGTAACTCCGTTTGACCTATTCTCTGCACCGTTGGAAAGATATTTTTGTTAGCTAAAACTTTCTAGAAAACACCAAAGTCTAAAAATGCCCAAAAGTACCCTAAAAATGTTATTTTAGATGCACACATGTGTTTCCTTAAGGAAACCCATGTGTTGCATGTGACTTGTCTATATAATACTCACGTGTACCCTGAAAACGCGACTATTTGTACTGCAACCTGCATGTACCTCTTGAATATGCAATTGTTGTCTCTGCAACCTACTTGCTCATCCTATAGATGTAAAAAAAAGCTGTTTTTTGAAATTCAAGTAGTTTGGGTGGTTATGCAACTGACTCCTTCAGTTGTAACTACTTTGTCTTCGACCCTATCTCTTAAAAAACATATAAATAGAGGTAGGTAGGTCCATGAGAAGAGACTTGAATATTTGCATTGTTATGGTAGAGGAATTGGTGCTCCCTTTCTCCACACCTTTTCCCTAGAAACTTTCTCCCTGTGTTGCAGAGCTTGGAAGTTGAGTTCCTTGGAGAAGAGAAGGAACAGAACCAAATCAAGGTTTCGTGAGGTGCCCAACTTGAAGAGAAGGTATATTTGTACTTCATTTCATGATTAATTTCTTTTTCCCAAATCATTGTTCAATGTGTGATTGAATCTTTGTTTATTATCATATGATGATGTTAGTCAGATCATGATTTCATATTTATTTGATTACCATTGCTTTATATGTGGTCATATTGGTTTCAGGAAGGTATAATTCATTTTGCAGGTCTCTTGGAGCAAGAGGAGAAAGAAGAGCATTGAAGGGATGCTTGGATCAACCTTCATTTGTTAAGGTATGAACCATTTTAATCTCTGAATCTTGTTTATATTTACTTGCAGAACCATTTGCATCCACCTTTCAACCCCAGTACGTTGATGCCCTCTTAAACCCTAGCCATAGGAAACTTTCCTTTACAACAAAAATGGCGAATCCATTGGGGAGAGACTTATCATTTTTGGGTTTCTCTATATTTATTCCAACGTTTTGTAAGGTTCCAGGTCCTTCTTACAAGTTAAGAACACCTTTTGAGTCTGTTGGAACACCTTTCCTGCCTTACTAGGTCAGGTTTTGACCCTTTTTGTGCTTTTTGTCATCCATACATGACTTTCAGGCTAAACCATCATGTGTCTGTGTTGTATACGTGACTTGCACTACTTGCAACCTGTGTGTCATATGCGACCTGCCTTAAGGAAACCCACGTATGCACCTGAATTTGTGTTCTTTCATCATTTTTTAGGGTTTTTGGGTGATTTGAGGGCTGTTTGTAGGGTCTTCAAGGGTCCTCTGCATGTGCATGACTCCTGAGAGGTTGTTTTATCTCTATTAGGTGCTCTTTGTTTATCTTGTAAGTCTCTTTCAAGTCTTTGAACTTGTTTTTGCTGCCTTCCCCCCCACCTCCTTCTTTGGCTTGACCTTGTTGGATAAGGTACCGAGATGCCTCTGTTTGTAGGTTTAGATTGATTCTTGGGACGTCTTGACCTTTGTTTATGTAAGTCTTATTGCTTAGTCTCTTCATTCCAAAGTTGTTGGCTTGTTTACCTTTGTAAGCCTTCCTTCCAAGAGAGGTTATATCCAACTTAAAGGAAACCTAAGGTTTGTTTGTGGGGTGTGGAGTAGTTGTCTATTTTCTTTGCTTACATTACTTGCTTGCATTAGTTGATAGGTTGTTTTTTCTTTTACATTTATAAAAGAAAAAAAGGAAAAAAACACATGTTTTCTTTATATGCATGTAGATTAGGGTTTTTTTTAATGCACTGCATATCATTATTTTTGAAAAAATAAAAAGAAATTGTTCTTTTGTGGCTTTCAAGTTTCTATTTGAAAAAGAAAGAGAATAGTTTTTGGTTTTTTCATTTCATTTCTCTTTGCTTAGTCATTTTTTTTCAACTTTGAGTCAAAACACCACGTAAGTTTCATGCCATTTTCCTGTGACTAAAAACAACCTATTAAAAAGAACGATATAATTTAAAAATTATTAATAAGTTTTCTTTTTTAGGCTCCTACACAAACTAGCTTAGCCTAGACTTGTGGATCAGGGAGTTTTAATTCTCCACAAGTATTTGATTTTAGACATAGTTGGCCAATCACTAGGTAAATCCTCCTCTATGTTGATTGTATCTGGGAAGCTCCTCTCAAATGGGAGTTAAGCATGAGGTTGCGTGGAGACTTGGGATGAGGAAATAACCCTCTAATTCCTTGTCAAAGCGTAGACCAAGATTTTTGCGCCTTTGGGGACTTCTGTCAATACCACCCTTTAGGTACCGTGCGGTGCCGGTGTTGACAGGGTTTTAGGCTTTGCTACCCTGCCCATGCATACGAATCCATCTTGTGACTGTCCCCTGTTACGGAGAGAAATTCCTATGGCTTGGGGTATCGCAACAGACAGCTTGACTCCAGAAATCAATCCTTTCCAATATGCAATAGAAATTAAATGTCTAACACTAAAGGATCAGACCTCGTACCTTATTCCGGACGGTTGAAGTAGATCCCCGTTGAGCTTTCCAACTTCAGCATGAATTGATAGACGTGACTTCCTCAACAACAAGTAAACAATACAAGCATTCTATATATCATGGTGTTAGATCTATTCTAGCATATATAATCAATGATGTATAAGCATTTGACATAATCCTATGGATAAAATATTCATTCAAACACACATTATTGAACAGGAAAATATATTTCTATTAATATAAGTCAGAGATTACAAGATACAACCTCTGATAGCACGTCTGCGAACCGGAGAAACTGAATCCCCCACTTGGGCCTCCACCAATTCAATCCTCCATCTCTCGATAGCAAGCTCACAAGCAAAAGGAAATCTTGGGAAGAACACAAAAGTGCTCCAAGGGACAAAGGGATGCAGACTCAAGCATAAGTTTCGGCAACAATGGACTATAGTTTCTTTGCTCTCAATTCTCTCTTATGCCTTCAATGTACCAAGGGGTTCCTTATATATCTTTTCAAAGGGGTAATGAAAGGTCGAATCCGAGTGATCTCAAGGCATAGGGAAGGTCAGGAGTCAAATGAGTCGAATCCATGTCAAGGAAAAATCCAAAAGGATTTGGATTATGCATACATCCCGATGTACGCGGTTTTAGTGGTCAAACCCGCGTATATACGCACTTATAGGTTTAAAAGTTGCGTGTATCATTTTTCATATGTTTTTAGGGATGATCAAGGAAACATCAAAGGACAAAAAGTGGTCCATAGGGTCTAAGGAGTCTGCAGCGGGATAGGGGAAGGCCATACAAAGTGTGATTCACCTGGAGTGGTGAAATCAGCTATAACAGATGCCCCCTAATGCGTGAGGTCAGAGGGGTCACACGATGGCCGAAATACATTATAATTCCATCCCAGAAGTGGAGTGATGAAGGATCCCAAATGGAAGACCAGCCACCCAATCAGCATAATCCAATAATACAACTCTGCATATAACTACAAATACATATAGCAGTCCCGGATACATAAGAGTACAATGGCCATGAATAGGCATGATACATGATATCACATATGTGGTCATAGCCACGTACAATATACATAGATCAGAATCTCCATGATGAAGATATACATAGGACCATGATCTCCATAATGGCTGAAGATATAACAGATCAAGATCTCCATAGTGGCTGGAAATATCTGACATATACTAGAATCAAGTCACAAGAGCTGGAATCTCATGAACACTAGCATGATCAAGGAGGTAGCATATAAGGGATTCCACCAATATGGAAAGTCTTCTACACAAACCACTATGAGTACATGTCCTACTATGCGAATAGAGGTGTCGAGGTCAAACATAGTAGTCCATCGTCTAATTACTGGTCATTAATGTATAACGTCAACATATGCGAGATCACCCACCGATAATGAAAACGGGAATCAAGGTACTAGAGTGCAAACTAACAAGTGTGAATAAATGTGTTGAGCTCGAACACTTGATAGGATCCATCGATTAGGGGACATTGATGTATTCCCAAAAACTATCGATGGCGAGAGAACCTGCCACTGATGACTGCAAGTGTCAAGGCACTCAAAAGGACTCTAGATTCCAATCCCAGAATAAATGATCTGAAGTCGATGGGATGAAATCCGCTGGAAGGAGGGCATTAAGGCATCCCCCATCATCCAACATGAGGTACTCAACAAAGCTGTATAATGTGGAAGGAATCGATCATAAAGTGCATGAACCAGTAATTGTACCGGGAATGGCCGACATGCAAAGTCAAGATAACTAAGGAATGGTCGACTTAGGATTCAACTTCCTTCGAACAAGAGCATAACGACATATGGTGACTGAATGAAGGAAGCATAGACTCAATATACAAACTGGGACATCTCTGTGACACAGGAGGCATCAACAGAGGCTCCATAGGGACTGGAAGCTTAACCAGTCGGTGGAGATAAACTCAGATAAACGAGTGCAGCTCCTAAAGTCAAACTATAACCCAACCAATGGATGTGATATACAGTGCTCTATTCGAAGGCGACACGACTCGACATCTGTCACAGATAACATATTTCCTTGTCGGGCTTTTTGGTTTTTTATTTTTTTTTTGACTTTTTCAGTTATTTAAAAAGCTTGAAAAAAAGAATAAAATAGATTTATAGTTACAAACTAGGAGGAGACGAGTGTCATAAGGTCAAAAAAACTAGTTCCAGGTAGTGGAACATACCTATGCTCAATGCAAGGATACATGTGTAGGATATCGACACTCGGGGGAAAATCCCCTCCCGGTAAAAAGGAAATCAAGCTGCGAAGGATATAAGAAATGGCTTTGCATGGCTAGACATGAGACAAGCTCGGGCTACATGGCTGAAACGCAATGTCAGGGGAGCTGGCATAAAGCTCAATAAGGCAGGCAAAGCTCATGATAATGCATTCACAACTTGACATGAGGGAGTCCTGAGGGAAATAGGCCAGAAAAAGATCAAGAGGAGTATGAAGCTCTTGTGAAATGTCATGGCGATACTTTACAACGGACTCCCGAACCTAAGAGAGGACTCACAACATGGGTACCAAATGCAAAGGGGACCTAACTAGGACATCCATGTATAGGAAATCTCTACCATTCACATAGTACCACTTCTAACAACAGCATGAAGGTTCTGTGATACCATGGAATGGGTTCGTACCTAAGGTTAAAATGGAACAGTCATAAGGCAATGCATAAGTGCAAGCGGATGTGACATCCTAACCTATATGCCAGTTCAGACATAATACCTGTGATAGGCACAAACATGTCAAAACCTTGGAGAGAGTGTATAAAAACTGGACCCTACATGACAACCATATTAGTCCAAAACAAACCAAAATAGTCAATAAAGAATCCAAACTATAGGATATAGGGAGGAATGATCATGACAATAGCACCCAAAGGAAACAATGTAGTGAATGATGGGACATAAAAAGGAAAGTAAGGTGTAGACCCAACATTCACGCATCCACTACCACCCCCATGAGGGTGACCACTGGTGTAAAGACCAAGAGAAGGGAGTCAACATCCTCCACAAATGGAGTAGAGGGCAGAATGTGACCACTTCAAATCTATGAGCAGGGTAAGGGGTTGTGATACCCCCAAGTCTAACACCAGGGTCTGTACTAGGACCAAGATGGGTGATAGGATACCAGGCATGCTAAAAATAAAAGGACCTAAATTCAAGAGAGCATAAATATACTCAAGTAACCATGATCCTAAAGGCGAACTAGCGCACAAAGAGCACACTCCTACGAAAATATATAGCCAAAATACAAGCAAACCAAGGGGAGGATATGTGAGCTCCCAAATGCAGTAGGTATTTATCACCTAGGAGAGGATCGAAACTCCCATACACTACAAGTGGAGGTATGTAACCAATTATAGTGGCCCTCAGCTTCAACGCATAAAGCGACTGTGCTGTCCAACCTCTACCTGGTCGGGACACTTGTAGAATAACCTCTGCAAAGTACCCCTTTGATAACCTAGGTAAGGCAACTAAGGTCACCTCAATATAATCAATGCTTAGGAAGACAGTCACAGGAGGGATTGACCGTATGGGAAGGGTATCAAAGCCCGAAACTCTCGAAATAGCCCCCAGATACGAATAAAATCCTGGAAATATCTCCGGTGCTACTCAGTTATGACTAGGGGTCATCCCAATCAATAACCGCTCACACTGCCTCGTGCTTAACTCCCTTTTGAGAGGAGGATCCTGAGAAACACTGGTTATACCAAGGATTTCACACACTCACCTGGACAGACACATACATTTTGTTGTTTAATGGTCTTGGAGAATTTACGTACAATGAACTATTCCAAGACCCTAAAACCTAAGCTTGTTGGTGCACCCTTGAAAAGAAAAGAGTGTAGTTCATTTTATTATACGTTGATTTTAGTTGGCTGTAATTACTCAAAGGGAAATGGCTGTGCAACTAATGACATTATGACTCAGCAATGAAATAAATATGCACACCATAACAAACAATGGTAAGTGCAATATTTGTCAAATGAAAAATAGGGTATGCCACTACATGAGATGCATAAATATATATTTCTTTCTGAATGCCAATGCAATCCTTCCTATATGAAAGCCTAAACATACCTCTCATCCAAGCAATCCAATGCAAGTACCTCCTCAAATCCATATCGAAGATGCAACTACCTTGTATTTTTCAATATAAAAGAATGAAAAATGTAATAAAAGCCATCTAAAACTCTCAGTCTCTGCAGCAAGTATAAAAGACAAGCCCAGCAAGAATCGAGACAAAAAGAGTAATGCACTAATGGAAAAACAAAAAGGATAAATGACTAAAACTACTTTCAAAGAAAAATCAATGAAAAAGCGGTCTCTGGTCACAAAAGAAGCATCCAACAGACAACATCAGACCCAAGGAAGACCCAACCACACTCACAACCCACCCAACAACTTCCCACAACATCAAACTCACCAAAAGGGAGGATGTACGCGGCTGTTTAAAGAACAGTTGCATATATACGTGACTTCTGGCCAAAAACCTGCGTGTATACGTGGATTTTGGCCAAAAACCTGCATGTATACGTGACTTTTGGCCAAAAATCCACGTATGTACGCGACTTTTGGCCAAAAACCTGCGTATACAGAGAAGGCAGTGGTAAAAAGTAGGCCAAGGGTCAAACAAATAAATGGGAGTGTCAATGGATGAACATACTATAAAATGCAACACAGAAACAAGGAGAAACAAAGAGTAAGTCAATAATATCAAGTACATTGTGCCCCCAACCCCAAACAAATACAAGGAACATCCCTAGCGGAGTCGCCAATTCTGTTACGGAGAGAAATTCCTATGGCTTGGGGTACCACAATAGACAGCTTGACTCCAAAAATCAATCCTTTCCAATATGCAATAGAAATTAAATGTCTAACACTAAAGGATCAGACCTTGTACCTTATTCCGGACGGTTGAAGTAGATCCCCATTGAGCTTTCCAACTTCATCTTGAATTGATAGATTACTTCCTCAACAACAAGTAAACAATACAAGCACTCTATATATCATGGTGTTAGATCTATTCTAGCATATATAATCAATGATGTATAAGGATTTGACATAGTCCCATGGATACAATATTCATTGAAACACACATTATTGAACAGGAAAAGATATTTCTATTAATATAAATCATAGATTACAAGATACAACCTCTGATTGCACGTCTATGAACTGGAGAAATTGAATCCCCCACTTGGGCCTCCACCACTTCAATCCTCCATCTCTCGATAGCAAGCTCACAAGCAAAAGGCAAGCTTGTGAAGAACACAAAAGTGCTCCAAGGGACAAAGGGATGCAGACTCAAGTATAAGTTTCGGTAACAATGGACTATAGTTTCTTTTCTCTCAATTTTATCTTATGCCTTCAATGTACCAAGGGGTTCCTTATATAGCTTTTCAAAGGGGTAATGAAAGGTCGAATCCGAGCGATCTCAAGGCATAGGGAAGGCCAGGAGTCAAATGAGTCGGATCCATGTCAAGGAAAACTCCAAAAGGATTTGGATTATGCACACATCCCGATGTACATGGTTTTAGTGGTCAAACCCGCGTATATACGCGCTTATAGGTTTAAAAGTCACGTGTATCATTTTTCATATGTTTTTAGGGATGATCAAGGAAACATCAAAGGACAAAAAGTGGTCCATAGGGTCTAAGGAGTCTGCAGCGGGATAGGGGAAGGCCATACAAAGTGTGATTCACCTAGAGTGGTGAAATCAGCTATAACATCCCCCTAGACTGTCAGTATAGTTGTGGTATCCTTTAGTCTCTTTAACATTTAGGGTTCCTACACAGGTATACTGGAAGGCTATTTCTGGTCTACCTTGGACAGGCTTGGAAGGTAACCCCGATAGAAGGTGTGGGAGGGTGGTTGGGTGATTCCTTCACTTGTGCCTAAGAACATGTACAGGGACGCCAAGTAATTGTCTATCAGCTTTCTTCTAGAATGCATATCTTAAACCTGTTTCTCTGTTTGGCTTTAGTAATTTTTTAGTGAGTGCTCTGTGGTTTGTCTGTACTTATTTTTCCTTTAGGTGTGTGCTTTTTACTTTTGGTTTCCTATTGACCTCAGACTTTGTCTTATTGTTTGAAACTATGTATAACACCCCTTTTAACACCAACCAAGATATCCCCATGCTGGGACCTCATTGTACTATTCCTCTCATAGGGAATGTTGGTGTTCCTTTGATGTCCACCCTGAATCTACCTAGATTCACCCTAGGGCTACCGGTGTGGTTGTTTTCCACTCCAACTATCCTGAATGCTCCTAATGCTTCTAAAGTAAGCTCCTTATATCAAGGGCATCAAAACACTACTTCCCCTTCACCTGTACTTGATTATCTTCCTCCTTCTACCTCATGCGGTGAAAGTACTGATACTAAAAACCGATAGTCTAAAAGGAGTAAAAGAAGGAGGAATATGAAGAAGACACATAATCAAGGGGGCACCCATTCAACCTATGCAAGTCAATTTGAACCTCACAACCCAGCCTCTGTATTTCATGCTGGGGGCATCTATCCAACCTCTACAGGTCATGTTGGATCTACGTACTCAACCTATGTAATTCAAGTTGATATTCACCATCCATCCTCTGTTGATCATGTTGGTGGGATCCTTCCAACCTTTCCAAGTTACATTGGATCTAGTCACTTAGCCTCTACAGTTCATGTTGAGGGCACCTGTTCATCCTTTGATGTTCAAGTTGAACCTCCCCATCCAACCTCTACAAGTCATGTTGGATCCATCCACCCAGCCTCTGATGTTCATGCTGAGGAAACACAATCAACTGCTACAAAGCATGTTGATCCTAACCATTTAGCCTCTATTGTTCATGATGATGGTGCTCATCCAACCTCTGTAGGTCATGTTGGACTCAGTCTCTCAGCCTCTGTGGTTCATGATGAAGATAATCCGTCATCCACTGCGAGTCATGTTGACACTATTGAAAAAACTACTCGTTCAAAACAAAAGCCCAAGTCTCCTTGTAAGCTTTGTGAGGGAGACCACCTTACTTATAAATGCCCTTCTATCACGAAGGTGCGAAGAGTTTGGTTTCATGGTCATCCCATTTTTGAACATCCTAAATTTTTTCAACAACCAACCTCTCTTAGTCAAATTAGACCTAGTCACCCAGCCTCTAATGGTCATGTTGGGGGAAAACTCTTAGCCTCTGTAGGTCATGCTGAGAGTAAACAGTCAGCCATTGCTAGTCATGTTGACACCATTGAAAAAACTATTTGTGTGCAAGGAAACTTAAGTTCCCTTGTAATCTATGCGAGGGAGATCATATAACTCACCAGTGCTCTATTATCGCAGAGGTGCGAAGACTGTGGTCTGAGACTAAATAATTTCCTTCTCCTGAACAACTAATAGTTTCTCAACAACCTAATCAACCTTTGGTTGATCAAGTGATCGAACCAATCTCTGCTTTGGTCGATCCCACTCTTCTTAGGGATATTGATCCTTATGTGATTGAATCGATGTCACCTTGTCAATCATACTCTCCCTTCAGAGATTGAATTTCACGAAGAGGTTGAATCGATTCCATTGTCGATCAATCCCACTCTTCCTTTGGAGAGTGAAGTGTCTTCTAGTCACATTTTCTTCACTGGCAGTTCAGAACTTACTGGAAAAGGAGGCACTGAACTTACTTAGGATCAACCCCCACCAAGCTCTCGGATTGCTTCCTTTTATTGGGATAGCCTAGTTGAGCCACGCCTTCCTTCTAATGCACCTTTCTAGATAAAGGTCAAAGTTGGACAGTACACAATTGCTTATTGTATTGTTGATGAAGGAGCCTCAATTAGTATCTTGTATTCTTGTGCTTGGTGAGGCATGGGATCTCCCAGCC
Organism: Pseudotsuga menziesii; assembly: GCA_001517045.1. NCBI lineage: Eukaryota > Viridiplantae > Streptophyta > Pinopsida > Pinales > Pinaceae > Pseudotsuga > Pseudotsuga menziesii. Next base: position 223,330 of record LPNX010619855.1, on the reverse strand, counting down.
TTGTGTCGACTCTTTAGGAAGTTATTGGAATTTGATAGAAGAACTAGTATAAACTTGGGAATTATTGCTCAAACACTTGTTACTTTGGGTGGGAAGACCATCTTTGTTGACTTCATGGTGATAGAATACCCCTTAGAATTCAATACGCTCCTCGAACGTGATTATGTCTATTTCATGCAAGCTATGGTGTCAACATTATTTCGTTTGATGTATTTTAATCATGGTGAAGAAACTGTCACTATCAATCAGTTGGATTTTCTTGATCCGTCTCCTAACCCAACTAGAGATCAAGTTTTTCCTTTATTGATTCCCAGTGTTTCTATAGACACTACCCTGCCACGGGTGAGCTATGTGGCCTCATGTCCTTTGCATTCAATTTCTACCGAGAAGCAGCCTCTATTTTCATGCTTACCTTCTCAAGACTTGGTCCCAACAGTTGATATTACTAATTATGAACCCCCAGGCCTTGGCACTATAGAGTCCTCTTTCGTTGATTCTGCCTTGACTACACCTTTTGTAGAAGATAACAAAGCCACATGTGTTTCTGCCAAAGTGACCTGCATCGAATCTTTTCTTCTGAATGTGATTATGATGTTGTTGTTTCTTGGAGACAGGATTTTTAGTTGGATTCACAACTGGTTACTGACCTTGCCTTGTTTTTCAAGTTGTAACTACATTTTCATGTATCCTTCTCGCACTTTTGATCCCGATGTCATCTTCCACGCTTTTAGCTGGTTGTATAAGCCCTCATCTTTGTTCTCATCATTGTCCATCCTTGTATCATTTTGCCTTTGCAACTTGACACCTTTTACCTTGAGGAGACATTCCCCGAGTGTCTTTACCTTGCTCATGCTCCTTGCATTATGCATAGATTTGTTCCTCACGCTTGGAACTAGTTTCTCTTGCCTCTGACACTCATCTCCTCGCATTTAGAGCATTCTTTTTACTCTCCTTCAAGCTTGTTAAAAACAGTAAGGAGGCCGCGAATTGGACTTTTTCGGACTCGTTAAAACTTCATGGGAAAGATATGGAGTTTCTTTAGGCCCGAGTCTAACTCTTCAAAATAGAATTAACTACTGAGTCAACTTCTCCGTTCAGGATCGTTAAGAAAATGTGAATGGGAATCCAGATTGGTGGTAGGTTATCGCTTTTTGGACCATGTGGAATAATACAAAAAAAGGAACACTCTCTTTTCTTCAGAATTGAGAAGAGTATTCTCAGGCATAGGATTATCTCTTTTCCGGACCTGAGGGACTAAATTTACGGAAAAGGAGCGCTCGGTATAAGCTTAAAATTTACGGAAAAGGAGCGCTCGGTATAAGCTTAGTTTTCTCTTTTTCATGCTCTGGATCTAAACATGAAAATGATTCTGAGTGTAATTTATGTCTTTGTCATGCTCGTTAAACCCTAAAGAACAAAGCATCGAGTTTACTGTTGTAAGCCCCATTTCTCATAATCAAATGGATATTTTTGAGTGATCTTTCCTTCCTTTACACTCGTAAAACTCAGGCTATATGCTGCTTTTGAAGGAGCATTGGGTAGGTGGTAATTTAACCTTTTTCGAACCTCCCCAACTAAGTACAAAAAAGGTGTGCCTTACTTCTTCGAAAGCTAAGAGAGTTCTTCTGTGGTTTGTTTTATACTTTTCCGACCCGAGGAGACTAAATTGGACAAAAAATTCCCCCCGTGGAGTCTTCTTTGGAGTTTTTATACTCTCTAAACTATTAAAACACCGTCGAGCATTCACTAATTCGGGTTCGTAAAATCCATGAATCAGTGCTTTATCAAGCATTCCTTTGTCTCTTCTTCGAGCTTGCCAAAAATGAATACGGTCCCGAGTTTGATTTCTTGGACTCGTTAAACCTTTACAACAAAGAGGGAATGGAAGTTCATTCACATGTATTTTACATCATGGCATCAAGTATTGTTTCCTTGAATAAAGCACCAGTTTTGAGTCTATCAACAATTGGGTCCTAGTATTTTGACCTTATCCCGATTCATAGTTTCTTAATCCTCTGGTTGGTTTCTTTTCCAATTATATGGGGAATCTGTCAATGTCTCCTACATTGCATATTTGTTTCGTTGGTCCTTTTGTGTCAAAATATGCCTAATTCACTTTTGTGTCATGCTCATTGTTTAAGGATTAAACCTTTGTTGGCCATTCTGCAGTTTCCTTGACCTTTTGTGTCGACCATTCATTGGTTTTAGTTCATTACATCATGTCTTTGGTGGTCCTTGTTGTGAAATTCAATACCATTTCCATATCCAATTAGTCTTTGACTTACCTTGTGTTGGATGATGAAGGATGCCTTAATTCCTTCCTTCCAACGGATCTCTTCCTATCAAATGCAACACATCTTGCTTTGGGAATGAGATTTAGAGTTTTATGACAGTACCTTGGGCATTGCAGTCATCAGTGGAAATTTCCCTCGCTATTGGGTAGTGGGAATACCTTAATGTCTCCTACTCAATGGATTCTTCAAGTGTTCGACTTCAATTCCTTGTAGTCACACTTGTTATAATGTACTAGGTATCTTGGGGACCATTTTCATTAATGGTGGTTTCCCTCTCATTTGTTAATAGTTCTCATCATTGATCGGTAATCAAACGGTTTCCTCCATGTTCGATTTCAACTCCTTGATTCGCATGGTTAGGATTCATCCATTTTGGGTGGTTTGGATTGAATACCTTGGGTCGATAGTAGCATCGTCATTTTTCTATTGCCCAAGCTGGGAAAGACCTTGTTACATTTCATATGAAATTTTGCTGAGACATAGATCCACCTTGTATTCTTGTGGCTATGATCCATTGTTGAGCATGGATCCACCTTGTTCATTCGTGGCCATGACTCCTTTAGATTTGATATGGTGCCTTTTTGCATATTAAGCGACCATGATAGTTTCATCAGTTATACATATGTTGGATCCACCTTTATCTTTATGGTGATGATTTGTATATGGACTTGTATGTCCCAGGGATCAGTTTTGTCTGACATTTATCTCTCTTTCAGGTACCTTTGTTCGAGCCTTTTGATCTTAAATTCTATTCTCTCTCCATACTCAATTGTTTCCTTTATAATGTATTTTGGCTATCATCTTCCCCTCTAATCCCATACATTAGGGGGCATCTATTATAGCTCAAAATGACACATCTCTTCCTGTGACCACTTTCCCATGATTTCATTGCATGTCGAAACTTCATGGAAGTCACTGAAAAAACACCTAACTTGGAGGACCCATATCCAGAGTTTTGTAACTCTATTTGACCTATTCTCTACACTGTTGGAAATTTATTTCTGTTAGCTAAAACTTTATAGAAGACACCAAAGTTTGGAAATGCCCAGAAGTACCCTAAAACTGATATTTTTGAAGCACACGTGATTTGCCTCAAGGAAACCTGTGTGTTGCATGCGACTTGTCTATATAATACTCACGTGTACCTTGAACATGCAACTTTTTTTACTACAGCCCACGTGTACCTCCTGAATACATGACTGTTGTCTCTATAACCCGCATGTTCATCCTGTAGATGTGTTAAAAATACTTGTTTCAAAATTCAAGTAGTTTGGGTGGTTATGCAAGCGACTCCTTCAGTTGTAACTACTTTTTCTTCGACCCTATCTCTTAAAAAACATATAAAAAGAGGTAGGGAGCTCCATGAGAAGAGACTTGAATCTTTGCATTCTTATGCTGGAGGAATTGGAGCTCTCTTTTCCCACACCTTTTCCCTAGAATCTTTATTCTTGTGTTGTAGAGCTTGGAGGCTGAGTTCCTTGGAGAAGAGAAGCAACAAAACCAAATCAAAGTTTCGTGAGGTGCCCAACTTGAAGAGAAGGTATATTTGTACTTCATTTCATGATTAATAAAGAAGTTATGTTCTTCTTCTTCCCAAATCATTGTTCAATGCATGATTGAATCTTTGTTTATGATCATACGATGATGTTAGTCAGATCATTATTTCATATTTATTTGATTATCATTTCTATATATGTGGTAATATTGGTTTGAGGAAGGTATAATTTGTTTTGCAGGTCTCTTGGAGCAAGAGGAGCAATAAGAGAATTGAAGGGCCGCTTTGATAAACCATCGTTTGTTAAGTTATGAACCATTCTAATCTTTGAATCTTGTTTATATTTACTTGTGGAACCATTTTTATCCACATTTCAACCCCAATACGTTGATGGCCTCTTAAACCCTATCCATAGGAAACCTTCCTTTACAACACTAGTTTACTACTTGTTGTTACTTACTTTTTCTAGTTAGTTAGTTGTGTATGTATGAAGAGTTAGTCATTCCAGGATGTGTGTGAATTGACAATAGAGTAAAGTAGGAGAATATTGAATGACAGAAGAATAGGGAGCATGAGAGAAGAGAGGAGTCTGTATAGACTAGAGAAGAAGATATAGAACAAAATCTGCAGCTGATAATGTAGAAAAAATGTGCCATATATTTCTCATACTAAATGAAGAGCGCCTTTGTGTTTTTCCCCAGATGGGTTTCCACGTTAAATATTGTGTCATTCAGAAGATGATGAATGTGTTTATGTCGCATGAATGCATATGTTGAATGTGTTTAAGTTGCAGGAATGTATATTGTGAATACGTGTTTATGTATTTGCTTATGAATGAGTTCTCTTATGCATGAGTCTCACTATTATAGATAAACTATGTGTTAAATATTATAATTTTTTTTAATATCAGTCGATAGATCATTTAAGTAGTGTCTTATCTGCGCATAGTAAGAATAAGCAATACACCCAATGGCTTCGGTCGAGCTAGTTGGTAAGGTGCCACAGGAGAATAAATCCCCAACCAGCTGCATAAACCTAGTTTTGGCAGTTACCCATAAGAGACATCTCGGGTTTGAATGCATTTGCATCGTAGGTGCTGTCAATTGAGCCTTGCTTTGTTGGGAAGATATCTTGGGATTTTTTGCATGCAAAAGAAGGTTCAAAATTTGGTTGAAGGGAGAAATGCCAAAAAATGGTTCCATTATCGGGACTGTGAATCATTTTGGTGAGGGATATGTTTTGGCATCCGATGAAGTTAGAAAACCAAGAATAGGTGGATTTTAAAGAATTAGAGTTTGTACAAGAATAAAGTAAAGGATTGCAATTGAATCCGACGAGGTGGTTGGAGTGATACCTTTATACAGATATTCACAAGATTTTATTTTTTGATTTCCCTATTGTGTAGTATCAATGGTTGTCGAAGTTAGCAACCCGGTGAAATAATTTCCAAGGAGGAGAAAAGACATAGTGGAATCCTCAGCTGATTCAGCAACTGAAGAGTACTAGCAACCATGTGTCGAGGGCTGTCGATTCTTAGGTAGAAACTATTATGGAGGGATACATTACCAAGTTTTTTTTTGACACAATAAATTCATATAGTGAGACGGAAAGAAAAGTTTTTCAAGGACCATGAGGAAGATACTTCACATATTTGAAAACCTGGATAAAGATGCTTGTATGTGAAAAAGGAATCCTGAGAATTGAGTTCGTCAATTAGAAGGACTGTGTGCATAAATTTGGGATATGTCGTAGAAGAAGTGTGTGAAAAATGGAGAAAACTAAGCTGAGATGTTCCCTTTTGATAGCGGAAATGAACTAGAAGGTGGATGCGTATGAAGTAGAAGAAAATTTAGGTCAGGAAAAAGAAGAAAAACTATGAGAAGAAGAGGAAGTTGTAGTACGAGTGAAGGAGAAGACTACGAGTTAACCTTGCATTTTGATGAAGGTTCTTGCAAAGAAGAAGAGGAATATCTACCGATATCCGAAAGAGAATAAGAATAAGTAGAATCTCCAAATGTAGAGTACGAGTATGATACACCTACAAATCCATGCACATCACCTAAGGTAAGATATAGAAACTCGTCTCCCAGTGGTTTTATAAATACAAGTAATACTAACGTTGTAAATAGCTGAAAAGGGAATCCGACTAGTGAAATTTTTTGTCCAAGTGTAATAGGAGTCAATCTAATGGCTGTAAATGATATTAAGTTGTTGATATTTAATGGAAATGGGTTAGAAGACCCAGAGAAACATTGGTTTATTCTATGTGAAGTTGAATGGACTATGTGACAGGTCCAAGATGAAGCGATAAAGAAATTATAGATGATCACAACCTATTATAGCTGATTTTACCACACCTGATAGATCATGTTTTTATGGCCTTCCCTGTCCCTATGAAGACTCCTGAGACCCCCTTTTCTCATTATAAGCTTCTATTCTCCAAAAAATCCATTAAAAAACTCTTGTTTATTGGTATATGTAGGTCACCATATTACAAACCGTGTGTACACACATCTTGCTCCACTATGACCCACGTACATCGGGAAATGTGACAAAAAAATAAAATATTCGAAGTTTTCCTCATCAAGTAACAAATAACTTGACTATTGGCCTACCATATGCTTGGCCTTTACATCCTATTGAAGGGATATATATTGAGCTACATGGATGCATTAGAGAAGGATAAATTGTGAGAGCAAAGAAACTATAGTGGATTTGTGCCCCATACTTACATACTTGAGTCTACATCCCTTTGTCTTTTGAGAAGCCATTGATGCCCTTCCCAAGATTTCCATTGTCTTGTGAGATTTCCATTGATACGGAGGATTAAAGTGGTGGAGGCCCAGGTGGAGGAATCGGTTCCTCCATTCGACGAGGTGCCGACAGAGTTTGTCTCTTATATCTCAGTTTATAATTAATAGAAATATCCATTTCTCATCCATTATATTTGTGTAACTATGAATGTTCTTTATACATGGATGCAGTTGCTTTGATTGTATATATGTTGGATGGATATATGATAGAGTAGGTTCTAATGCTTGATACACATCATGCTTGTATATTTCGTTGTTTTTTAGAATGGAATGTAGGTGGAAGTTTGGTTGAAAGCTCAATGGGGATCTACTACGAACATTTGGAAAAAGGTATGCTTTCCATCCCTTAGTGTTAGAATTTTTTATCTCTTTATCATATTTGAAGTGGATTTATTTCTGGTGTCATAATGTATGTTGTGTTCCACCCCAAGCCATAGGAAGTTTTCTCCATAACAAAAACCTGAGAGGTCATGCACTAGACTGGTACATGAAGTTCTCTAAATTTCTGATGGGAGTCATGTTGAAAACACTCAAACAAATTCAAGTGGGATTAATACATGAGTTTAGAAAGCCAAAATCTGTGTCGTAGTAAATAAATCAAGGAGTTACCTACAGAGTTTGTATAAGACTTTGACAAGATATTTAATACATTGATGGCCAAAATAAGCTTTCAGATGTCAGATGTACAACAAAAGGAATAATTCATTGCAACAATTTTTCTACACATCTGAATTTTGTTAATGCAATATAATATTTTGTCGCAGAATGAAGCTATGGAGATAGCAATGAAATTAGAATCCTCACCGATAAGAGAAACCGGTGCATGTATGATGCAGATTCAGTCGCCACAAGCCAACCTTATGCTATAAATCCAAGACATTAAGAAAGGGAAATAGATTCAACAATAAGTTTGGTGTACCAAATGCAAAATTGAGGGACACCATAAAGATAATGTCCCGATGCTCATGAACTATGTTGTAACAGGAGTGCCAAACCCATTACATACACAAGGGATCCCTTGGTGTACAATATGTCTGACCCAAGGACATCAATTGAAAGAGTTCTTGCACTTGCAGAAGATTATAACTACACCAGATAGTTTGTATTGTAAATTGTGTAAATATGTAGGCCATGATGACAAGGATTGAAGAGCATTCCAGCTACTGTAAGAGAAAACAATGGATACCTACTTAATGAAGGACAACGGGAAGATACAAGATGAGTGAGCGCAAGCTCAATACCCACCTACTCAATATCCATTAGCCCAATATCAACAAAATTAGTATCCTCATGCTCAATATCAACCAAACCAGTACCCACCGCCGCAAATCTACCCTCAACTTAGGGGGGATGGAAATTTTCAGGGTCGAGGACAACAACAAGGAGGAGTATTAGGTCATGGAAGAGGCCAAATCATATGCTATAATTGTGTACAACCAGGACACTTTTCTTGGGACTGTACGAGTCCTACGAAGGCATGTTCATTTTGAAAATTTGTCAACCACACTATTGACGAATGTACTCAACTGATTTCTAATTGGCATGCCAAGAATTTGGGAAATCAAATTCCCCTGTAGAATCCCAACAAGAAAATCTAAATGATTTCTACTGAACTGAGAGAAGCAAATATTGTTGTCATGACAAGAGGAGGTGTTGTGACTGGAGAATACCAAAATGCATAGCATGACCAACCATAGGTTTGGCCGAAAACAAAAAAGAACATATCATTTGACATCAAGAGAGAAAAAGAAGTATTCTTGGACACTGTACTAGAATTCATCGACAAAAATCAAGTGTCGACGTCTGCTCCTACATTACTAAGAGTACAAGTAAGGGAGATTCCTGAAATATTCGATCAACTATTTCGAAAGAAACGAGAAAGGTTAGTAAACTTAAATAAATTTTCAAAATTTGCTTATCACTAATCCACGATAAAGATGTTGTCAAAGAATTGACAACTTTAATAGAATAAACTATAGAAGATATGTGACAAGACAAAATTATTAACCATGTCGAAAACAATTAAATATCGGTCATGAGATAAGAATGACTGTGCAGATAGGTGATTGTGATATGGATTATATCATTTTAGACCTGGACTCTGATTGGAATATTCTGACAAGACATACATGGGAAAGTACAAGAAAACCGTGACTTGATTGGTCTCCCATTCAACTCATATTAGTAAATCAGTCAAAGGTCCTACCTATTAGTCAAATGACTTAGGTTCCTGTCGAGGTAGAGAGCCTGAGAACATAGGAGAATTTTTAAGTAATCGATTGTCAATGATACAAAACCATATCCTGCACTTTTGGGGATCGATTAGGAAATACAAAATCATACCATCATAATTTTTAAGAGAATAATATTATCATTTAAAGAATCAGAGATAAGGGTGGTCGTGTTAATTGATCCACTAGAAGGACAAGATATGTCAAACCAGTGAAAAATGAAGGACAAGGAGGATATCCCACCCATATCTATAATATCACATATGTAGGAGATGACTATAAATATCCAACAGTTGGTGTAAATATGAGTTGGTGGAGCGTTATCTTCGGTACATTTGATTTGGGTGAAGCGCTAGAAAATTGGCAGAATCAGATGCATGAAGTATCCATGAGAAGATGCACAACAATTACATGATTTGTTCAATGGTTAGGATCCGAGGAAAGTGAGATACCTGCATATGAAGGTTTACCTAACCTTACATATTTTCTGACATAGTTTGAACAAAAAGTTATAGAATCTCAGAGCTTTTCTGCATTGGACTTTGTGTTGAAAGATACACCCGCTAGATGGTGGGGTATGCATAAAGAATCTATCTCTGAATGGACACAATGTAGAATATTGATGGAGATAGTATTTGGACAAAAGATCATATATACTAGTCACAAGTATATAAGATTGACATACCATGCCAAACATATTGAGTATTATCACATGACATGGTAGGAATGCCTACGATGAGAATGGGTACGTCAGTTTATGCATACGTTGGACATGATACCAAGAAATTGGTATACATCAGTGCTGAGATTATTCAAATAAATGAGGGGGGGATGAATCATATATTTCTAAATCTTAAAACATTTTCAACATTTAAAACATTATTACTGGTTACAGACTTACAGTTATGATAATGCAACAAGTATAACAGAAGGAATAATGATCATCAATCATGCACGCATGATAGAGACAGACAAATATTCAAATTTATTTGAGCACCTAATCAAATGAGGTTTCAACCTATATTTACAAATTCCTTTGTTCGAGTAGGGTCCCACAGCTACAGGAGAAGCTGCCATTTTGGCAGATAGATAGTTTTGGTGAAGATATAAGAGATAAGGTAAATATACAACGTCGTAGCATGTTTCTAGCTGCAGATTAGAGCCGAAAACTGTGACTATTGGGACAGAAAAGTCAAATAAGACGATAGTACCTGAGCAAGAGAGAGGAGAGAGCTCACCCACTGCACTAAAGGCAGCGGCGGAAGACAGGAGGGCTCAGCTACCCTCATAAAGGAAAAGGAGCAACGAGGCCAAGGTATTGAAGACGAAGGATAGAAAAGGAAGTGGTGCCCAGTACCCACGATCAACGCCGGGAAGCGTGGAAGACTGCAGGAAGATGTGGTGTGACAGAAAGCGGCAGTTCAAGTACAGATAGACCGATTGTCACAGTTAGGGTTTTTTGGGTTACTGTTGGGACAGGCCCACAGTGTTGTAATGGTGAGACCTTCGGGCCGCCTATAAAGGGATGTATTTTGTATTGTAAAAGGTTAGCCATTGAGTCATTTAGCTAGTCAGACAACTAGAGAGTCAATTGATCTGTTAGCTCATAGACACTCGTGCTCTGGTTCTGTATTTAGTCTATAGTATCTTACTATAACCAGCAGCTGGCTCGTAGAAGTAAGTATGTAACAATCCGCAGGGATTGACAGAGAGAGAGAGAGAGAGAGAGAGAGAGAGAGAGAGAGAGAGAGAGAGAGAGAGATAATATTGTGAGAAGGCAATATAGAGAATGAGAAGAGATCTAGGAAAGAAGGGCTCCCGGCAGTGAGTGTGGAGTTACCCAGAACATCTCTAGCTGCACAATAGGTTGCAGCAGAACTGTGTACTCTCTTAAGATATAATAAACACAGTTCTATGGACGTAGCTTCTACCCTGGAAGTGAACCACATAAAACCAGTATGTTATGTGATTATTTCATGTGATTGTGCTTTAATTAGTTGATATCTGTTATTTGTCACATGAATGTTGTATATCAGTTAGTAAATATCTGTATGTCCTCATTCAGTTACAACATTATTGAAGGTTAAAGGTGGATTTACATGTATCAAGCATCTACATATGAGTTTATCAGTGCTTATTTCACACAGTAATAAGTCATTATGTTAAAGTGTTTCCAGTATACTTATTCGGCCAGCTAAGTATAGTCGAGGTAGAGTGTGTTGAATTGTGGAAGTTCAAGTCAGAGTGTTAAATATCTTGTTGAAAGTTAGCCAAGTCATTCCACCTCGTGAGATAGCCTTTGGACCGCGAGGGTTGCAGTGGGCTGTACTATAGAAGATATCGCGTTGACAGTAGGTGATATCGCACCGTCAGAGGAGCTGTGGTGTGAGATATCACAGCTCATGGGTTAAGCAGAAGGGAGAGTTGCGCATCGCCCATGTTGCTGCGATGTGATAGGAGTCCTTCCCCTGTCAGAACCCGTGAGTAAGAGAGAAGCACACATCGCAGAAAGATCTCGCTGGCTAACAGAAACAGCAAGACCCAAGGATGCCACAGAACCTGGTTGAGGATGCCTGAGTCTTCGGCCAACCCATAAGATCACTTCGGGTGAGACTTCAAGCTGTTTTGCGGTCTGTCGCCAAAAGGGCCAGTGAGCTAGGGGTATTGTTGGTATATTTATAATAGTAAACCCGGGTCTGCCCAAATAGCGAACAAATGGTTCCATTGCCATCTTTAAATACATTACAGAGATAATGTTTTGTTGGCATTCTACTAGAGACGAACTCAACCAGTGTCTTGCGTCTAAGGAGAAAGAGTTTGCTGCACAAGAGAAAAAGAGTCCTATATTGAGTACAGAGGACTGGTTGCAAAAACATATCTACACAGACTTGCATACAATATTTTTTGCGACCTATGGAAATGAGCTGTATGACTGGTTATCAAAGCTATCTGATCGGAATATATTCAGAAAGAAAAGAAACATCGTGTGGACACTGGAGCTGATTCACACCGTGAAGAGGATAGATAATCCCATTACACGAGCAGTCGACTTCTGGCTTGCGAGTGTGCTAGAAGGCTTTGTTACAGAGTTTGCAGTTGAACAGACAAAAAGATTCAGCGAGGCTGAGCGGTACTTCTTCAAAGGATATCGCGGTAAGTAGCTAAAATCTTTAAACTTGTCCATTAAGATGTTATTATATGAAAAAGGAGTAATGGATATATTTTCAGACCAGTAATCCAAGAAAGTGTGATGTCACAAGAGTTTGAGAGTGATTTTGATGACATTGGATGTACACGCAGTGGCAAGAAATATAAAGTAGATTTCAGTTCTTCCATATTTGAAAACAGTTCAGATAATACTAGACAACAGAGTCATAGTAATACAGAAATAATAGAAGGGGGTATCCATTACCACCCTTATACCCTGCAGAAAACAACCGGGACTCAGAACAATCCCATTGGAACTCCATCTAGTAGTTCACCCACAGCACATACTACCGCTACATCACCTACATCTACACCACCAAGTAGTAGTAACATAGCAAATCAACATTTACCACGTAGAGATAGAATGGGGGATGACATGAAGTTACCTACCTTTAAGGGTACAGGGGCAGAAGACCCAGAGCAGCACTGGTTTCTATGTGAAGCCGTGTGGACCATTAAAGGAATCCATGATGAGAATATTAAACTTGTACGGTTGGTCACCACACTCAGGGAACGAGCCTTAACATCGTATATAAAGTATACCTCAACGATACCCAGAACACTTATACAGGTCCGGAATGCCATGATTAAATAATTTAAGAAGCCCAAGTCCGAGTCGCAGTGTATCACAGAGCTCAAAAACATTAAACAGTTACCTACAGAGTCAATATGGGACTTCGATCAGAAATTCAAAGCTCTCATAGACCAAGTTAGCTTTGAGTTTGTGCCGGAGCAGCATAAGGAATGGTTCATCGCAACATTGCTCCTACATATTAGAAATCCACTGATGCAGCAGAGACTCTGTACGCAGGATGAAGCATTGGAGATGGCAATGAAACTAGAGGCATCACCTCTAGCAGAGACCAGTACAGGTATGACAAACCTGCAAAACTAGTTAGCAAATCTCACGTTACAGATGCATGAGATTAGAAAAGGAAAAGAGATTACACAAGACATATGGTGTATCAAGTGTAAAGCACAAAGCCATACTAAAGATAACTATCCAGTATTTGTTGAATACTTAGCAAGCAGGGCTCCTAACCCCTTAGGACAAACTCAAGGGCCATGGTGTGAACTATGCAGAACAAGAGGACATCCACCTCAGCAATGCCCTTTACTTCATAAGTATGTATAGACACCTAAGAACTTATACTGTATCTTCTGTAAGTCATTCGGACACGATGAACATACCTGTAGAGCCTATGATCTCATGTTCGATAGAAAAAATGACTTGTACAGAGTCCAACAGAGACACTGGGTCCAACAGCAGGACCACAGCATGAACCGGCTTCTAGAGGCCGTGGAGGAGGATTCATAAGATGAGGCCGTGGAGGAGGCTTTGGCCGTGGTGAAGGCTTTGGTCGTGGCTATGGACCGATTACTTGTTACGACTGTGGAGTTGTAGGACATTATGCTAGGGATTGTCAGAGCCCTACTACGACATGTAATTATTGCAAATCTTATGATCACCCTATAGAAGAATGTCCTACCTTGATATCCAAGATCAGGGAACTTAAGCTAGCAGTACATCAGAACATCTAGCTTATCGCTGCTGAGTAGAAAGAGCCAGAACCAAGAGTCAACATTGTGACTCACAGTGGTGCTTCCACTAGTGGGACATCGCAGGATAGTGAAGAGAACATAGGACTAGAGTGGGTGTGCAAAGCTGCTAATAAATCAACACCACTCGACCTGCAGAAGAATAAAGAAAAATTTTAAGAAGCTAAAACTTTCTTTAATGAACCTATACAATCAAGATCCCAGGTATAGCCGTCTAGGGGCATACTGCAGCAAACACCTTGTGGCCTTAGTCCTGTGGAGACATCGCAGGCTACCACATCAGGAAGATGTGATGAGGATGAGTCGACAGGAAGCGTACAATCCTTCCTACGGAGTTGCTTGAAACTCGTGAGAGATGAGAAAGCTATCAAAGAGCTTCAATGCATCATATATTAGTATCCGCCATCTTCTTCCGTGGGCAATGTGCAACGTGCTGTTCATAATATTATGGGCCATACAAGAACAGGAAGAGAGATGCGACTCACAACACAAGTTGGAGAATTTGAAATGGATGAGGTAATCCTAGACTTAGGATCAGAGGTAAATGTTCTGACTAAGCAGACATGGGAACATATGGGTAGCCCCAAGTTATCCAGATCGCCTATCCATCTGCGACTAGCCAATCAACAGAGGGTATCACCACTAGGTCGATTACCATAAGTGCCAGTTGACATTGATGGAGTTCGCAGTTTTCCAGACTTTGAAGTTATAGAAATCATTGGCGATAGTAGACCGTATCTAGCTCTACTAGGTATTGATTGGGAAATCAATAACATGGTTGTTATCGATTTAAAGAAAATACAAATGACCTTTGAGGATACATAGATCCGGGTCATCGCACCGTTGGATCCTTTTCAGGGTCCTAGATATATTGAACCTATCCAAGCAGAGGATGAGGCGCATAATATGGAGAGCCTCTATCATATGACCACCAATCAGAGTGACTACATCAACCCAACTGCAGAAGGAAATATCAGTTGGCAATGCGACAGCTCATGCGCATTGGATTCAGATGTTGGTCTAGAGAACTGGCAGAATAGACTTTATGAAGTCTCAGCTCGCAGATGTGCATATCTGACTAAGTCACTACAATGGATCAGATTAGAGCTTAAGGATATTCCATCGTTTGATGGCTTAGCGGATGTCAATGACTTTTTATACCAGTTTGAACAAGAAATTCCTCAAGAGCAGAGGATGTCAGCGATTGAACTTGCAGTAAGAGCCACACCTGCAAGATGGTGGCATGCACACAAGCAACATATCACGTCATGGGACGACTTCAAGAGATTGACGGTGATCAGGTTTTCTAATAACAAAGAGTGTCTATAGAAGAAATATACAGGAGAAAGTGACCCCAGGTCAGACATTCAGAGTTGTGAACAGAATTGGTCGGACATTCCTGAGGATGAATGGGTTCACTGATTCATTCACACTTTAGACCAAATGCCAAAGAATTGGTACATGGAGACAGAGTTGCGCAGAGGAAAAACTACATGGCCACTTATGATAGACAACTTTGAACTCACTTTCGCTTTTGAATCTAAGTACCCAATCATTGATCAGGCTTTAGACATTATAAATATTAAGATCTTTGAGGACTGTACCCTATCAGTGTCAGCTCAACCTGATTGGGATGTTCAATTGGACCAGGCACTAGAGTGCTATAACTTTGCATCAGAACCAGAGGAGGAGGATGAGGATCTTCGCAACATCAACATCCCAGAGTCAGAAGGGACTCGCAATGTTTATGGACCAAAGCTAGAGACTCCAGCTATCAAGGAGCCTATCAAGATTAAGAAGATCAACATTGGCACAGACACAGAACCAAAGTTTGCATCCATTGGAGACTATTGGAATGATGAAATGGCAGGACACATTGCATATCTGTTACATGACTATCAGGACTTATTCCCCACTAAGTTCACAGAGATGAAGGGAATAGTTGGAGACTTGGGAGTAATGAGGATACCATTGAAAGAGGATGCTATACCAGTTAAGCAGCGTCCATACAGATTAAATCCTTGACACAAAGAAAAAGTTAAGGATGAGATCGATAAGATGCTAGCAGCAGGCATCATTGAGCCAGTGGAAGAAAGCAAATGGGTTAGTCCCATGGTCGTGAAAGAGAAGAAAACCAAAGGAGAAATCAGAATCTATGTCGATTTGTGCAAACTCAACGATGCATCACTTCATGACCCATTTCCGACACCTTTTACTGATGAATTTCTAGACAATGTGGGAGGACAGGAAGTCTACTCCTTCACCGATGGCTTTTCAGGTTATCACCAGATCAGAATCCATCCAGAAGATCGATCTAAGAGCACTTTTGCACTAGAATGGGGCTCGTTCCAGTATACGGTAATGCCCTTTGGTCTTAAAAATGCACCATCTATCTTTTCAAGAGTCATAGTTGCTGTATTTAAAGAATACATCCATAAATTCCTAGAGGTTTATTTTGACGATTGGACTGTATTTGGATTAATCAACAAACATATAGGTGATTTAAGACTGATGTTAGATAAATGTAGGCAATACCAGATTTCTCTAAACTTAAAGAAATGCATATGCTGTGCGCCATTTGGTATTTTGTTGGGTCATATTGTCTGTAGACAAGGCTTGATGGTAGATCCTACAAAGATTGCCATCATCGTAAATCTTCTAGCACCCAACTCAGTCAAGCAGTTGAGGACAGTACTTGGTCATACCGGGTACTATAGAAAATTTATCAAAGGTTATGCAAAGATCACAACACCTATGGAAAAGCTGTTAAAGAAAGACGTGAAATTCCTATAGAATGAGGAATGCCAGAAAAGTCTAAACACCCTTAAAGAGAAGATGGTTACAACACCCATCTTAGTATTCCCAAACTGGACCAGGCCATTTCATGTACATGTGGATGCATCTGGCATCACACTGGGGATCGTATTAACCCAGCCAGGAGAAGGAGGTATCGATCACCCTATCGCATACTCAAGCAGAAAACTATCTACCGCAGAAAATAACTACACCACTACGGAAAGAGAAGGATTAGCCATGGTGTATGCTCTACAGAAATTCAGGCACTACCTGCTAGGTGCCTCATTCAAGATGTTCACTGACCATTTCGTTTTGAAGTACTTGGTCAATAAGCCAATGTTAGGGGGACAAATCTGCATATGGTTACTCCAATTTTAGGAGTATGATTTTGAAATTATTGTCAAACCAGGGAGATTAAATGCCGAACCAGATCATTTGTCGCGGATAGACTCAGGAGAAGAGCCAAGTAACCTAGAGGAAAACTTGCTCGATGCGCAATTATTTTCTATTCAGATCACAGATGAGTACTATGCTAATATTATTCACTTCCTCGCTACAGGATGGGCACCTGTTGAGTTTACCAAGAAGAAAAAGAAACAGCTAACTGTCAAAGTAGCAGACTTCACTTTGATTGCGAGACAATTATATAAGTTAGGTCCAGACGAAGTCCTGCGTAGATGCGCCATGCCGCACGAGAAAGAGGCCATTATTAGAGAAGCACATTCCGGTACTGCAGGAGGTCATTTCGCAGGAAAGCCTACTGCGCAGAAAATCCTGACTGCAGGATTATGGTGGCCTACTTTGCATAAGGATACTAAGGAATTTTGCAGATGCTGCAATATCTGCTAGAGGGTAGGAAAACCTTCATGGAGAGATGAAATGCCACTGTGACCATAGATTACGCTACGGGAATTTGACAAGTGGGCTATTGATTTTGTGGGTCCTATCAACCCACCAGGAAAATGAACTGGCACAACATACATCATCACAGGAACAGAATACCTCACCAGATGGGCGGAGGCTAAAGCAGTAAGGAATTGTGATGCTGCTACAGCTGCACAGTTCCTCTTTGATAACATCATCAGTAGATTTGGATGTCCAGTAATTTTGATGAGCGATCAAGGCACCCATTTCTTGAACCACACTATTGAGGCCTTGACGGAAGAATTGCAGATACAGCACCATAAGAGCACTCCCTACCACCCATAAGCTAATGGTATGGTGGAGGCCTTTAACAAGATTTTAGAAATGCTCTTACTAAGATCTGCAACAACCAAAGAAATGATTGGGACCTCAAGGTTAATGCTGTGTTATGGGCTTATAGGACGACATGCAAGAAACTCACAGGAGATACCCCTTTCAGCTTGGTGCATGGACAAGAGGCTGTTATGCCTATGGAGTATATTATGTCCAGTATAAGAATTGCTCAGATCACTGGGATGACAGACACAGATACGACAAATGAAAGGCTAGCGCAGCTGCTTGCCTTAGAGGAAGACATGTTCATCGCAGGATTCCATCAGAAAGTGAAGAAGGTACGAGAGAAAGCTTGGCATGACAGGCATGTAAAGAACAATATTTTTCAGATAGGAGACCTAGTCCTCCTCTACGACAGTAAGTTTGTGAAGTTTCCAGGAAAATTCAAGACACATTGTTTGGGGCCATACCAGATTCAGCAAGTTACAGATGGAGGTGCCATTCAGCTCAGCAAACTGAACGGGGAGCTTCTTCCCACTTTCATTAATGGTAGTAGGCTTAAGCTTTATAGTGCTAGCCACTCCATATCCTAGCCTTAACTTAGAAAATTATGAGAGTGCAGATGTCCAGTGTAGTTGAAAGGAGGCATCGCACCGGTAGTTAGTCTACACCGGCAGGTAAAAAGCATTCGCGTGAGGAGAGTTTTTCTGTTGAAAAAAAAAAAAACTGTTAAGTTTGTTTTGCACAGGTGATGCAGTGTGACATCGCGGTAAGGCGATGATTCCCCATGCCACGTAGACACTTTTGAAAAGACACAGAGGGCCAGTCAATTCTCCTTTTTAACAGGTAGTTAATGAAGAAATGACCGGTATACCTTACCGTAGATTTGGCAACAACATAATAAATTTTCCAGATCTAGTAAATCTTCGACGAGACCGACGCCTACACACAGGTTTTGAGGGAAATTTGATTGGATTTCAGCATTTAATCAGGATCAGGATGATAGGTGTGGTCTCGTCCATGCAATTAATACCACCGATGGGTTTAGCCTAGATGACCGTTGCGTCCGGGATTATAGCCTTCAGCATAAAAGCAGAGATCATTCATTCAGGACGGTTACTTTTGCAAGATCCGAGAGCTATAGAGTAAGTTGTTAAGTTTTCCCTGTGTAGAGATAATTTCATTACAGAGTGCTGTGATTTCCCTATTTCGCAGCCATTGCCAATCCAGAGTATTGCACCAAGTGGGTTCTGTCCAAGGAGGAACCTTTAGAAGACATTTTGAGACGATTCGAGCGTGGTGGCCTTGTGTCCGCTATGACGACACCACCCAAGGGTATGAAACCAAGTTCATCACAGGTCAAACAACTGCCAAGGATGAGGAGTCAAGCTCAGACAGTAGACAAGTCCAGCCTAGAACAGTGAAAAAGGAAAAGGAGGAAAGTAAAAGTGAGAAACAGAAAGAGAAGGCCAACTCAAATGGCTGTGCGTGTGGAGTTTCCCAGAATATCTCACGGAAGGAAAAAAAAAGGACCAAGAAACAGGCATCCGAGACACAGAAAAACAAAAGGAAAAAGGAAAGGAACAAAGGTTCTCGGAATGGAATTCAGAGCCTGTATAGTTTGTACGAAAGGATCCAGAATGAATGAACTGTTTGAGAAGGCTGGAAGATATAGATTTCTATTTTCCTTGTGATAAAAGTTCTAACCCAAACAAAGAGGAAAGGATATCCGTGGAAGGCTTCTAAAAAGCTTAAGATCCTTCAAAGAGCTGCTCATCCATGAAATGACCTATATACAGCTTTAAAGTATATCAGGTCTCACAAGCGACGAGAGAGAGAGCATGACAATAAGGGAAGGAAAGATAAGAAATCCCAACGAACTAAGTTACAGAAACTATGGAGAAGGAAGTCACAGGACTTCGGCAGAAACTTACAAAGACTTCACAGGAATCCAAGGAGAAAGTACAGTAGGAGAAACCAGTTGTTAGTGGCTCGAGGAAGAGCCACAAGTAAGTGTTAGGGAACTATTGGAGTAGGGTCCCATAGCTACAAGAGAAGCTGCCATTTTGGCGGATAGACAGTTTTGGCTAAGATATAAGAGATAAGCTAAAGATACGATGCCGTAGCATGTTTCCAGCTGCAAATCAGAGCCAAAAACTGTGACTATCGAGATAGAGAAGTCAAAGAAGACGACAGTACCTGAGTGGCCAAGAGGAGAGAACTCACCCACTACACTAAAGGCAGTGGCGGAAGATAGGAGGGCTCAGCTACCCTCATAAAGGAAAAGGAGCAACGAGGCCAAGGTATTGAAGACAAAGGACAGAAAAGGAAGCGGCGCCCAGTACCCATGATCAGCACCGGGAAGCGTGGAAGACTGCAGGAAGTTGTGGTGTGACAGAAAGTGGCAGTTCAAGTATAGATAGACTGATTGTCACAGTTAGGGTTTTTTGGGTTACTGTTGGGACAGGCCCACAGTGTTGTAATGGCGAGACCTTCGGGTCGCCTATAAAGGGATGTATTTTGTATTGTAAAAGGTTAGCCATTGAGTCATTTAGCTAGTTAGACAACTAGAGAGTCGGTTGATCTGTTAGCTCATAGAAACTCGTGCTCTGGTTCTATATTCAGTCTGTAGTATCTTACTGTAAGCAGCAGCTGGCTCATAGAAGTATGTATGTAACAATCCACAGGTATTGACAGAGAAAGAGAAGAGATCTAGGAGAGAAGGGCTCCCGGCAGTGAGTTCGGAGTTACCCAGAATATCTCTAGCTGCACAATAGGTTGCAGCAGAACTATGTACTCTCTCAAGGTATAATAAACACAGTTCTGTGGATGTAGCTTCTACCCTGAAAGTGAACCACGTAAAACCAGTGTGTTATGTGATTATTTCATGTGATTGTGCTTTACTTAGTTGATATCTGTTATCTGTCACATGAATGTTGTATATCAGTTAGTAAATATCTGTATGTCCTCATTTAGTTACAACATTATTGAAGGTTAAAGGTGGATTTACATGTATCAAGCGTCTGCATATGAGTTTATCAGTGCTTGTTTCACATAGTAATAAGTCATTCTGTTAAAGTGTTTCTAGTATACTTATTTGGCTAGTTAAGTATAGTCGAGGTAGAGTGTGTTGAACTATGGAAGTTCAAGTCAGAGTGTTAAATATCTTGTTGAAAGTTAGCCAAGTCATTCCATCCAATGAGATAGCCTTTGGACCGCAAGGGTCACAGTGGGCTGTACTATAGAAGATATCGCGTTGACAGTAGGTGATATCGCACCGTCAGAGGAGCTGCAGTGTGAGATATCACAGCTCGTGGGTTAAGTGGAAGGGATATTTGCGCATCGCCCGTGTCTCTACGATGCGATAGGATTCCTTCCCCTATCAGAACCCACAAGAAAGAGAGAAGCACGCGTCACAAAAGATCTCACTGGCTAAGAGAAACAACGAGACTCAAGGATGCCACAGAAACTGGTTGAGGACACCTTAGTCTTCGGCCAACCCATAATATCACTTCGAGTGAGACTTCAGGCTGTTTTGCGGTCTGTCGCCGAAAGGGCCAGTGAGCTAGGGGTATTGTTGGTATATTTATAATAGTAAACCCGGGTCTGCCCAGATAGCCAACATCCTTCTTATGGAGCGAACCAACTCTCATGTTTTTCTAGCACCCACTAAAATAACATTCTCTGGATACAACTGGATGGAAGCACCAACTTCCACTTGTATAGGATCCAAATTGCATAGAGAAGGCAACATGTTCTTCCTAACACCACCCTACCACCCTTGTTCCTTAGAGTTAAACATGTTTAGTACAATATGTAGAAAAAGAAATATAACAATGCATACCAACTCTATTCTGTTCTACTTCTAGATTTGCTTATGCACCTTGGTTCCCCTCATTGTCTATGTTCTGGATATTATTGAAAGAATTCAGAGTCCTCTTTCATTCTGTAATCCCCACTTTGATGATGATCCATGCACCAACTCTCTTCATGCAGAGAGTGCACAAACAACTCTTCACAGACATCGTATTATACTCATCAACCACCCATTTGTATGCCTGATTGTTCATCTTCATAACTAATCAAAATCGTTTGATGCCTTATGAAAGTCAAGGAGTCCAATCGATGTGTAATCATAATTTTCTGCAATGCATCTTCACAATTTTGGCTTCTTCCGACAAATCAAAGTTTCTGTAGTTTTGGTTTCTCAATATTCTTTCCACATGACATCTTCTGCGCCATCGATTTTGTGTGGCCTCTCTACTGACCGTTGATCTGAAATCAAAAACCTACTTTTGCACCTCCTTTTTCAGAAAACTCGTTCTTCATTGTTGATTCCGTGTGCACCATTCCTGATGGTCGATATTCGATTATATGCGGAGTGAGGATCCCAGGTTTTCAAATTTTGTTTAAACAACTTCCCTAATTTCTTCTTTCTGCCTTCCTTCTTCTGCTTGTTGCTTTCTGCATTCCACTGGTGGACACTTGGTTGTAGAAACCCATATTACTTTAGACTATGATTTCTCATCTTCCACATTCTTCCTTTTGCTTTCCAACTTCTACATTCTGCTGGCAGACACCGAGTTGTAGAAACCCATATTATTTTATACTTTGATTTCTCATATTCTGCATTTTGTCTTTCGCCTTCCGTTGGCTGACTTTGAGTTGCGGAAACCCATATAATTTTAGACTTTGATTTCTCATCTTCCACATTCCTCCTTCCACTTTTCTTCTGAACCATTGATTTATTTGCGGGTTCACTCCTGACTGTCATCATATTTTCTTTCAAAATTTGTGGATTTACCAAGGTGCACAAACCATGGATTCTTCTGATTCCTTTTCTTATTTGGATCATAAGGTTGGAACTATGTGTTTCCATAAATGAAAACTATATCACACTCTAATATGTTTCCATGTGATTGCGAAACCTACCATAATTACAACAATCTCCCCCTTTGGCATTGATGGCAACCTTCAAATTTAGCAGATTGGAAGCACTTTCAGCAGGTTGGAAACACTTTAGCCCAGTTCTAATTTAGCAAAACTGTTAAATATAACCACACAATTCTACGGTGGACTCCAAATTTTATAGAGAATATTACATTAAAATTTCTCTCCCATTCTAACCATCAGATCTAGATCTATGGAGGAATTCAAGTACCATAATGTGGACTTCATAAAAATTTCGTTTACATCATAATTTTATTAACCTGTGCTAGTTCACCTAGCGAAATCACTTTCATTCATTGATCTGATTCTATGATCAACCTCGTCCATTGATCACGATCTCATTCTTGGAAATTAGTTTTTGATTTCTCAACTCAACACCTTTCCTTAGTACAAAAGCTTGGATTTTTCCACGTTTCTTACTTTTTGGTGTAAAATCCGATGTAACAGGAACGAGGCGTCGCTGTATCCATGCCTAGCCATTGCTGTATCCACGCCTGGACTCTTATACATCTCTGTATCCATGCCTAAACTCTTGGACGTCGATGTATCCACGCCTGGCCGTCTCTATAGCGACGGCACCGTCTTTTGTTTTTTTTGTGAATTTTGTTCAGCGCGGGTATGTATTGTAGCTACATTGAATATTAATTTTGTTGCTATTTCATTAATGTACCTCTTTTGTGATTTATATGTAATTTAT